>NMRB01003888.1:0-11155 GCA_002633025.1 Notospermus geniculatus | reverse complement strand
AGTCGCCTAGCAACTAAAACACACTTTCAATAAAGCTCACACGCGGTGAACATGAATATTTCATTCAACGAAATTTACCCGGTGTCGTCTGCGAACAACTTGTGTTGACGTTTCCCGGGGTTCAAACAGGCCCATGCGGATACGACGCTGCTGACCTATTACTAGGCCTAGCCTCTGTCGGCAGACAGAAGCCCCAAAATGCCACCAACGACGAAGGAACCATCGGGAGAGCGCGGGTTTTGGGGTGAAGTGACATCAACGATAGACTGGTGTGAAAATAATTACGATACGCACTTTTACATTGCAGAATTCTGTAAGTTTTCTTTTTTGATAAATTCTTGACGATTTGCCGCCTAGCACTGCGTGGCCATAGGCCTACTATAACACTAGGTTTATGGATATACAAATATAAGTCTATATCATTTTAACTCCATATGGCATCTATTGTAATGCATTCCCAACTCAAAGCGTTACGAGTCAATAGAGTATATTGAACTTCTGAGACGCCTTAGCCTAGTTCATGCATCACTTACTTTGGTAAATATCCAACTCGTGAAAACGTGTCCTTGGGCATGCTAGACTTGGGATAGAAATATATACATGCAATTGTGATTCTTTTATGTTGTCCTGTAACAAACAACCCTAGGCCTATCATGAACATACATGTAGCATGAGCAAGGGTTTCGGCCCAGGGCGAAAAAAAAAGAACTTGAAGGGTGATCCTGCCAATACTTCCCCACCCAGGCGAGAAAAGAAACAGCCAAAGGAAAGAAATGGAGGAACCTTCATCACTTCATCGGTCTCGGCGTAGATCACCTTGACCTTGACCCTTTTCCCACTGACTTTGACCCATTTTCACCTTGACCTTGACCCTTTGGTCGTGTCCTTGACATCATCGTAAGGAAACCAACAATGATGAATTAATACCTATCGAGAGCTAACTCGGAGTGAGGAAAATCTAGCTCACGTTGCGGCAGCGCCTTTCAGCCTGAGACAGCTATATCGTTCATCTTACCCTTTTATTTTTCCAGGGAACACAATTAGTAATACCATGCTCATCATTCCTGCCATAATCGGACTTATGTTTTCTATAAAAGACAAACTGGAATTCAGATATACACTGTGTTATATTGGATTGTTGGGTAAGTCGGCGTCTTTCGTCACTCAATGACCAACGACCCATTCCCCACCCACCCACCCCCACCCACAAGCCTAACTTCGTTACTGAAGCAAAATTTCTTGTGGAAGTGGAGGCAAACTGCTTTGAACGTGATTTCCACTTTGACCTTGACCCTTTGGTCGTGTCCTTGACCTCACCATGACCTTGAACTTTTGTCACTTTGTTCCAGTTGTTGGCCTTGGTTCCTGGTGCTTTCACATGACACTCAGGTATGAGATGCAGGTAAGAAAGCGGCCTTGTCAGTTGGAACTGAAATCCCCCGTGACGAGTCAATTCCCATTTTTAAATGCGACTTAAAGGAAGCTTTTGGTTGTCAACTTCTAATGAAAAGAATGAAATTTCTTTTTATTATTACTTCAGTTGCTAGACGAACTTCCGATGTTATGGTGCGGATGCTGTATGATATACTCACAGTAAGTCTATACATGTAGTCCCTTTGCAGGACAGGTCTTCCCCCATAAGAGAGGGTCTATCGTTGGACAGTTATCATGTCCCTTCTTTGTTCCTTAAAGAATAAGCTAGCCAGCCTCTGCGTTGATGAAAACGCGTAGAAGGGAGTAAGAAATAAAAGTGGAAAATAAGAAGCAGGAAATTTTTGGCGAACTTTTCAATTTCTCAAATTGGGATAGATTTTTCCCCATTTTTGAGAAGTTTTCTTAAAATGGCATGACATTTTGTCTGACATTTCGGCTGATATTTCTCAAAATGGGAAAAAAAATTACCCCAGTTTGAGAAATTGAAAAATTCGAAAAAAAAATCCAAAATTTCCCACTTCTTATTTTCCACTTTTATTTCTTACTCCCTTTAGTGTCTTACGAGGGGCAAATGGTAAATAAACATCGACATAGTTGAACTGAACACAGCCATCATCTCATCATCAACGACATCCTAACCCAAACATAATTACAGAAGACGAGTTTTGCTGTCATTGTTAATGAATTATGCAATATCACGCTTCTTATCTGCAGGGCCATATGAATTAAACTTCAATAGGCCTAGACATGTTTTAATTTAAATTCAAATGTTAAATTACAGATGCGTTTTAGTAAAAATTCATATTATAAGCGAGTTGGAAACATACTAACTGACATACATGTACATACTGGGCCTAATATACAGGCTGCCTAGAGTAAGCTATGCAATGAAAGGCGTCAGAATGCATAAATTTCGCATACTTAGTATATCCGAACTTTTACTTTTTTATTTCATGTCCCTGATAGGCCTACATCGGAAGCCTAACTATACCGCTCGTTTTGACAGCTGATAGTAAGCTGGTTTGATGAATTGCTGATGAAAAAGATTTACGTTAAAAGCACTCCTGCATCAATATTGGCATGGACTGCGATGTTTTTGGTAGGGGGTAACACTGAGTCCCAGTAAGAATTCAAAACACATTTTGAACACCACTACGCGCAGATGGTATTATCAGTAGACCCGATACTGTTCATCTCTTTGCAGACTTCAAGTTGGTGCTAAACCCATGACCTATAGCAAGACTTTGATAGCAATAGCCATTTTTTACTGTTCGACAGTGACCGCGGTGAGTTCCATTGCATAGTACCCTACTGTCCCCGTAACAATATTCCAGCAGGAATCTCTGTGCGCGCCGCTTCCGACCCCTCCCCCCTTCGCCGCTGCTAACATGACATTTCTGATAGGCCTACTTTCTTTTCAGATATATTTGGTTAACTCACAAAGCCTGCTGTTCCAATTTGCATTTGGATTCTTGGTCTTTGTCAACATGATGTCACCTATACCTATATTCCTGTAAGTGGAATTCGCATTACCTATTCCTTTAGGCCTACGTCGTAAATTCACCTGTTACCTCCCTATCGTCTCCTAAAGGAAAGAAGGAAAGCTCCCGCGGCGCATACCCCACAACAAAGTGTAGGCCCTAGTGTAGCGCAGCGGGAGTGGGACGGCAAAGACGAGAACCGGTCTCGACAAGGACGACAAAGCAAAAGCCAATTTGGTCGACTTTTTACGGACCTGAATCGTACAGAATCCGTGTGCCAATGAACCCCGCTTTAAACTCCAATATCGAAACGAGTTGACTTTTAAGGAGTCTTTTTGTTTCACTACAAAACGTTGTTTTTTTTCAGAAAACATAAACATTCCAAAAAGGTAGCTTTGGCAGGATATACAGCATACATTGTAGCAATCATTTTTTGGATGATAGATACAAATTTCTGCCCGCAAGTGAGGTACGTAATATTCAGGGACCTTATTCACGAAGCTCTCGTAACTTACGGGAGTACGCAAACTATCGTCCTTCTGCGGACAACCTATTGTTCACTATCAGCCTCACAAAGGATTTGCGTATCCTTAAGTTACGGAGCTTTGTGAATAAGGTCCCAGTTTGTTTTCTGCCACATGCCACAAAAATAACACTGCACGCATTCTCATATCGGTATTATTCTTGTATGGAAAAAAATACGTTACTTTTTGTTCAATTTATTGACATCAACATTTGATAAAACCTGTTTCCGGTGACACACCCGGAGATGTCATGAACGACAGCCTCGTTCCCAGTCATCGCGCACCTGCGCATTCACAGGGTGAGATTCTCGTCTGCTGCTGTAGCGGAGAGAGCATACCCACACATATCGCGAGATCTCGCAGCGAGGGCGACGGAACCAGGCTGATGAATGGAGGGCGTTATCCAGTGTATAGTACATTTCACCAGTAGGCTAATGAACAAGAGATCGTTCGATAAACGGCAAGAAGTCTGAGAGGAACTCATAAATCATATTGGTTTGTACTACGGGACAGGCAATTTCTGAAAGGTAAACTTACTGTATGATTATTCTATTGAAAAGCAATATCGAATTTTCATTTTTTTCCAGATTTTTACGTGACAACGTGTTGTCGGTGATGAAACCGTTTACTCAGCTCCACGCCTGGTGGCACGCGGGGGCAGGCCTTGGTACTTATTATAGTATTTTATTTGCTGCACACGCTCGTGCTTTGTTCTTGAAGAAGAGGATTAGGATCAAGGTAGGTTGGTGTGATGTGACTAGAGGAACAGAGTCCAAATTTTTCATCCTGAGGACGGAAGGTTGAGTACATGTAAGCCTATGTAAATATTAGGGCAACTGACAAAATTTTGAATACCCGCGTATTTCTGAATCAGTACTGACTAAGGCCTACGTACCACTGCTGAAACGAATGATAGGCTACTTTGCAAACCATTTTTCGGTAGGCCCTACTCATTTTTTTCTGTTTTTCAGTCTTGCTGTGGATTAGTTTACTTGAGACAGGAAAGTTCTCCCTGACTTATCAACGTGGAAAAGCCGGCGAAGTTTAGCTGACGATACCACCGAGGATGAGTCAAATGTATTCTCCAAGGGAGAGCAGTCAGCCATCTCGGACAATCATAGATTACACGACGTACGCAGCGCCTGCCGACTATATGCCGGACCTGCTCTGCAAGGAGACCCGGCCGAGAGGCTCGGCCCGTCGCCAGAACCTTCCCGTGGAATGCCTCAAATGCGCGTGCCGACTCCTCCGCCCATTCTGTGCCCGCTTGCTTTCGTGCTCCCGAACTATGGAATTGGAAGGATAGCATCAGTACCCCCGGCCGCTATCTTGGGCCGGTGTGACCGAATGCCGCACCCACACCGAGTCTTTCAGCTCCGAGTCGCTTGCGATCATCCTGAGAACATCAGCATGTGCGGCAAATCTCGATGCGGTAGGGGTGTTTTTAAAGTTGACTGACCCAACGCTGTCGACTCGTCATTTATCCGGGTCAGTCGACTTTAAAAACACCCCTGCCGCATCGAGATTTGCCGCACATATTGTGCGCCTAGCTTTAGCGCCGTCTCCCTTCGTCACCGCACAGGTTTGTGTGCTGCGGCGAAGGGAGCGAGCGCTGAGAACCCATGCCTGCGATGGTTACCTGTAATGTTTAGTTTTACACAAAGTGTGCTTGCACTGATTAGATTTCATGACAATTTACTAATTTATTGACAAAGACCTGTTGGTTATTCATATCTATATCCACCTCTGTGTCCGCATCTTGGATCCCTTTGGTTCACAAGAATGGATAGGAACCAAATGGACCGACGGCCGCGAGTCGGTGGCACCCAATCAGAGAGGTCGCATGCGGATCATTTATCGTATGCAAATTAGGGGTCGACGTTCAACAGCCTACGCGGAGTCGTATTGAGTTCACTTGGCTTTGTCAGCCTATCAGAGTCAAGATTAAGCCGTCCAATCAGCAACCTACCCAATCAGAGTCAGAGGTTGGCGTCCTCTTGTTCAGCGAAGGTCAACAGCCATAAATAAGACATAACTAGCTAGGCAATTATCTGTCTTTTGAAATGTATTATTAATGAAGACACCATTTCCAGAGAAAGCTCACATTTATACAAGATTTTATTTACAAAATATAATGTAGGAGATAGTAAAATATGGTAGTGTTGGAAAAACTCGTGAATTTCGGTGACAGTCCCCACATATCCTACCGGTTCATGATTCACTTTAATTCATTTTAGTGGTACCTCGACCTACTGCCTCTGCATATTTGGCCAAAATTGACTGAATGAATGGATACATGTATCTCGCTTTTTTGGCTCAACAGCTCAAGGATTACGAATTTTAGCATATCGAGATCCCAATTTGGGGATTGGGATAGACTATCACTCTTATGGCAGATCTTGGAGGAATTATAATTCCTCCAGTATAATTCCTCCAAGGGCAGATATATCCCAATTTCGCAAAGGGATATCTCTATTTTGGCAGAAATATCCCGATTTGGGATTGAAAGATCTTTATTCTGACAATGACATCCAAGTTTAAGATACAGATATCTCTATTTTGGCTGGTAAATGTATATCCCCATTTCAGGGATTTCAGGAGCAAAATTGAGATAGCTCTCTTTGGCATGGGATACTCTCTTATAAAGCATGAGGATATTTCCATCGGCATATAGGGACGCCAGGACATTCAGGTTCTATAATTCATGCATTCATCAAACTAACAACACGAGATGGAAACTGCACAAAAGTTCCGCCATTTATATACAGCGCACATCTGCAATTTGGTACGGTAGAAACAGTAAACTATGCATAGACTCATCTATCTAGTGTTACAAATTTCACTATCAAAGTATGCCAGAGGAAAAGTTTACAAAAATAAAACATTATCAAAGAATAAGAGAAACAAAAGATAGAATTAACTGGGCTCGAGGTATTTGTTGAAAATACTGGTGATTATAATGTGCAATTCAAGGTATGACAAGGCCCGTCTACACGATCATACATTTGTTCAAAACATCCTCATACATTTGTATGATGATGTTCATGGACAGATATTTGATTGTGTAGGCTGTTTTCTCAACAAACTTGAACAGCAACCAACATGTATGATGATGTTCAAATTTGTGTGATGATGTTCATGGACAAATGTACGATCGTGTGGACTGTTTTCCCAACAAACCTGAACATGTATGATGATGTTCAAATTTTTAGCTGCATGTTTCATCTTGCCAATGCAAAACATCCCCCCAAAAAATGTGTGATGATGTTCAGGCACAAATGTATGATCGTGTGGACGGTTTTCCCAACAAACTTGAACATCATCCAACATTATCCTTTCTCCATCATACTTCATCATACAATGTCCATGAATGTTGGACTGTAGATCGAAATCCACAACAAACTTGAACATCATCATACAAGTCTATGATGCTGTTTTGAACAATGTTTGATGATGTTCAAAATTTTAGCTGCATTGTCACAAGACAGAAATCGACAAACAAGCTTGGACATGATCATACAAATGTATGATGATGTTTTGAACAAATGTATGATCGTGTAGACAGACCTTACTCCAGGTACCGTACTGGAATAGACTCCAGACATGTTGGGAGGACAGTGATAGGTACTTCTGACATCAGCAGAGGAGATATTGATATTCCAGATACCAGAACATAGGCCTACCTGTGTATTCAAAATATGCTCCAGAAACTCTCTGGACATTCCCGGAGTGTGTACAAGAGACCTACACGTGTATAAAAGATGGTACAGATCCTGTGAGAGAATGCGAGGACTTGAATCGACTGGTGTCGCCTCGCAGTCACTCATTGCTGAAGCATGGGAAAATGGTAGGGAACCAGACTACAGATGATACCGGAAGTCAAAGGCCTTGTGAATGGTGGATAAGGTAACTGAGATTCAGAGCACGCTTCAGCAACACTGAATGAAGTCTCAACATATCTGAAGATAACTTTCACACTAGTCTAGAAATTCAAAGTAGACGACACATGACACCAGACAACATCAGAGTAAGTACTGGACAGAGTGCACTCCTGAGAACTTACTGAATACACCCAAACATTCAGTCCAATTAAGTATTCATCTCTATTTCTAGGAATTTTCAAGGACAATGTTCTATTTTTAGCAAAGTTTTCATTCGTTCAAAAAACAGACGAAATGTCTGCTAGAAATTAAAGCTAGAAATTCATCATGCATCTCCCAATAATAGAAAATGTACAACTGGACGATTATTACAGATAGTGGACAGAAAATGCCCATGTGTATATCAAGAAATGTATGAAAGTAATAAGTTTAACACAATAACTGAATTACCGGTATTACATCTACGCCTAAAAACAGTCAAATACTGTGAGTCTGATCACAGAAATTTATGCACAAAAAACCTGCAGCCTGATATTACTTCCTCTATTTTTTCCTACAAGTACATTATGATTAAATGATTAAATGTCAAGTATGACACCCTGAAGTGACTATCTTCGGTGGTTCAAAGTAAAATTGGGCATCAGATAATCTAAGGGATGTCTCATGCCATTTTCAGGCCAGCTTTTCATGCTACTTTTAATTGGTATTAAAATAATCGAAAAGGGATGTCTCCTGCCATATTAACACCAGCTTTTCAAATCGCAGTCAATTGGCATTAAAAACCTACAGGCCTTACATCATGGGTGGCTGCTTGTTAGGCCTACCAAATGGCACATGTAGTCATGGAGTGTTTCGTAATTTCATTAGCCCTTAGTGGTAATTTATATGTACCGGTATGTTCCTAGGTGGTTTGTTTTATACAGTACCCTACACACCTCAAACCCGTATTCAACAATGTAAGACTGACTTCTAGCGTATTCAGAACACATGGTGTGCGCATCTCAGATCTGTTTTCTATCTTGGATAATAACAGGCCCTACAGCATTGATGTACAGAAGCAGCGAGGCCATCACTTCGGCCCATCATCTATAACCATAAGAGAAAGATACACTTTTACTTGACAAATTTCTATAGAAAGACAGAAGGCAACCAGCAGATGGTGCGGTTTGAATACCAACAACCATGCTCTTCATCAGATGGCAGAGGTTGGGCCAGACATGACACTACTCCACACCGACTTATTGGCGCACAATATTCAGAAGGAACTGGCCATTCATAGTCTACGCTTCAAACAGCAGTGGAAGGATTAGCACTGAATACAATATAGATGGTGTTCTGAGTCTTGTACTTTAAAGAACAGAGTGAACTGGCCAAAGAAGTCCATGTACATGTCTTTGCACAAACATGTCTCAGTACTTGAACACGTTCAACAGCAGAGAAGCCAAATTTACGAGTTGTATCTCCTTCTATACTGTAGGCCTACAGTACCTCAATGGACGCAGTGTACTGGCCACACAGAGCAGCAGTTCTTTAGAGGCGTGTACTGGCAAAAAATTTCATAACTACTTCAAGGAAAATGGACTGAATGCATCAACAAAAGTTTTATTTCTGGTTTAGGTGGCCCTACTGGCACTTACAAGAGTAGCATAGGGCCCGACCGATAATCTACAACTATGCATGGCGCAGGGAACCTCAAAGGGCTGAGGGGACTTGTGAATAGATTAAGTCCGACTGTGGAATACAGTAACGAGTGGTACAGGCGTATCACGATCTTAGTGCAGTATCTTATACAATAAATACAGTAAAATCGCCTGTTATTGGTGGTGCTCAGAATTCCTGTAGGCCCTGGTGTTGAAGGAATTTGAGGGCCAGAATGGGGGTATTATATAGTTAAGTTTGATTAAATTGTGTGATCAGTGAAGCAGACACAAAACGGCTATGACAGGTGCTGATTTCAAGACCAGCATTTTTCTTTGGTACTCTTATTATGCCTAGTATTCTTGTTTGTCACAATGTGTGCACTGTGATCACATTCAGTACCAACCACACTCCACGAACTTTCTTCACAGTTCAGCAGTTCCAAAGAAGTACCTATGCTGACACACAATCGGCTATTACCCACCCCATTCTGGCCCTCAAATACCTTCAAAACCAGGGCCTACAGAAATTCTGAGCACCACCAATAACAGGTGATTTTACTGTATATCAGTGGCATATGTATTGAACAGGTGACTGACCCACTTCCACACTGACTTTGAAGTCGGAACCAGGACTAGGTCATCTTTGATGAGAGCTAGCTCAACAAAACAACATCTACTCTGTACATTCAGGACAAAAGACACAAGGATATTTAATAAACAAGAGCGTTATTTCGCCCAAACTTTTTAGCTCCTTCTGAATGGTGCTTAGCTCCACAAGGAAAGCAAGCCTAAATTCATTTTCAAAACTAAAATGCGGCTGCGAACCTCGTTTTCATTCAAATGCGAATTGTATATTGACAGTGCTTTGCGACATCAGTAATTTTCAGCACAAAAAGACGGCAGCAAACCTAGTTTTCATGTGTATGCAAATTGCATAGCGCTTTGCAAAATCAGCCAATCAGCCGAACAACTTTCTGGTGAACGATTGCGAAATAACCAACCAACGACAGAGTCGGAACTTAATTCTGCTGGGTATGGATTATAAGCAAATACGAACCCAGAAGGGCCTTAACGGAGAGAAGTTTATTTTCACATATTTCTTACGGTATCATGGAAAATGGAACAGTACACAAAGATATACCCTGTATGTCATCGGCCCTGGATGTAACAGTTTAACACAAAACATTGCATTGTCTACAAGCCAAAGCATTCTTACATGCACACATTTATCGTCAACGAGAGATTATATACATGTAGGCCTAAGTGAAATTGTGTTTCCAGCAGGTGGACGCTTCACAATGTCATCCATCTCCCTGATCGGTGTCGATTACATCATCCCCACTTTCATTTCTTCTTTGTTGTCTTCTTTCTCGAAGAACATGAAATCCTGCAAGCGGAAAGAAAACCACTGTTACAATTTCATTGAAATTGACAGGAATGGAAATCAATTTCACAAGCCAGTATCATTCTATGATTCTATGTTTTAGGAAACTTTGCCGAGTCATGAGGTAAATTTCTTTTTCAATGGCATTTAACCAGTCACAAAGTTTGAAACAAATGGACGAGGTGAAACCAGGTGACATTCCTTTTTGAACGGAAAACAACCATGGACAATTACCAGGTATAAGAAATTTATAAACTTGGGTGTGAATTTTCTGGGAAAAAGAGAGGAATAGAGGGGTGAAAAATAACCAAGCCACAAACAAATACGGTAACTGGCAGATAGGCAGACCTATTCAGAGAACTCCTGGGGCTACCTTTAGCCATGGCAGGACTGACCAGGGCTGAGTTCCCTACATATATGCCTGTCAAATTGTTTGGCAGGTCTCAGCAGTCTCTATTACGGTACCCAACATGCAAAGTTAGAAGAAACTGGATTGTAACCACATAAGCCAAACCAAGAGGACAAAACGGGATTAGAAATGATCGAGAATGCTGCGTTAACACTCCTTGTCAGATATTTGTTTTTTGCTGTCATCAATGTGATATGATTTGGAGATATGGGATGATACTGCCACAGCACTGCCGTCAATGGCAAAAGGCAGTTAGGCGACCATGCCCCTATCCCACCCACAGCTTTTACAAACATCTTGAAGGAGTACCAAGTAACTAATAGCTGAAAGAAGAAACACTTCATTAACTTCGAACTTCAGTAATGTTAGTAACCAATGTTATTCACAACATTCGCAATGAAA
>NMRB01003887.1:16492-41936 GCA_002633025.1 Notospermus geniculatus | reverse complement strand
TGTCTAAATATCTATGCAAGTATCCTGTACATTCCTGCTAAAATTTCAGTTGCAACGAACGTCACGTGTGGCCACCAGGTGGCCATCTTGAAAAATAGAATTTTTGACATCTGTGACCTAGACAGGAGAGCAGTTAGTTCACAAATACCACTTGTATTCATTGTATTCAGAAATTGTACTCCTTCTGGACGTGCCATCACCTGAGTTTATGTCATTGATTGATAATATTGATCACATCATAAAATACTTCTTGGTGTATTCAGCTTTAACTTTTCTGTACTGATCCTCAACATTGACCATGAGAGTCACAGTTTCACACTTAACCATGGAGACTTATCACAGAGGTGAGCACAATGGCCCTGGCCATTTCATTCTGAAATCAAACGATTAACGTGCATGTCTGCCGAGACCACGCATGGCTAAACGCTTGATTCGTAAATACCACTTTAGGTTTATCTCTTGCGATTTTGACCGTCACGAGCAATTAGGGGAAAATTGGGCTTCGTGAATATGGACCTGAGATGTTTATATCAGGTGGCCGAAAAGTTGACCCCCCTAAATAATCTTCAATAAATTGAACGCTATGCAAGTTGGGATCTTGATACAGTGGAACCCCGGTCGGCGACCACCCCTATAACGCGACCACCTCGGAAAGACGACCAGTTTTCAATTGTCCCGATTGGTTTTCTCTTTATTTCCCTTTGGAGAGTTTCACTAATGCGACCACCTCGCTATCCGGACCGCGACCACAGCTTTGGCTGTCCCAAGTGGCAATTAGCACCTCGGGGCAATTCCACGGTCACGGACGTGACATGTTTTCACTTATTCAGTGCTGTCTCCGCAAATTTTGGAACCACAGAAAGATGTAATACCCTGTATCATGTCAGGCTTGTGTCCTTCTATGCCCCTGGTACGAATTAAGTTCGTTGTGATTCATAATTAGTGCGCTGTTTGTTAATTAGTTGCATCACGGACGTGACCTGTGTGATGTCACGTCCGTGACGCAACTAATTAGCAAATAGTGCACTAATTATGAATCCCAACAAACCATCTATGTAGAAGTTCCAGCCCTAAATGTCAAATACGCTACAAGTACACATTAAGAGGTCAGTCCTGGAAAACTCCCGACAGTGTACAGAATGGGGTTGTAGCCATTTTGTTTCTATCATCGGGGTGGCGCTGCGACCGCTGTGACGTTGTACGGAACGTCAACGATCACACTAACGTGACGTCGTGGCTTCACACTCGCACCTCGTTTTGCCACGGAGATGACGTCTTGAAGACAATGGAAAGGCCTGATACGGTCGCAGCGGCATCTTTCCGTGGAGAAGTGGCGATAACCTCATTATGAATGACAGTTCAGGTGGATAAATTCCGGTGTCCTTTTGGGCATGTTTTTGATATACCTCACTCTCAGTATTGGTCATCTCATCAAACCCGCTCGGGTGGAGCTGTCATTCCAACCTGCACCCTCGGTGAAGTGCCTCGGGTTTAGGTCTGCATTTTAGCTTCACCCTCAGGGGTTTGGTGAGACGACCAATACCTCCAGTTAGGTGTCAGTTC
This sequence comes from Notospermus geniculatus, assembly GCA_002633025.1. Lineage (NCBI taxonomy): Eukaryota > Metazoa > Nemertea > Pilidiophora > Heteronemertea > Lineidae > Notospermus > Notospermus geniculatus. Next base: position 40,373 of record NMRB01003887.1, on the reverse strand, counting down.
CTTAAGGCATTCATTGATATTATCCTGAACCATTTCATTGATATTATCCTGAACCATTCCATTGATATTATCCTGAACCATTTCATTGATATTATCCTGAACCATTCCATTGATATTATCCTGAACCATTTCATTGATATTATCCTGAACCATGTCATTGATATTATCCTGAACACCATTTCATTGATATTATCCTGAACCATTTCATTGATATTATCCTGAACCATTTCATTGATATTATCCTGAACCATTTCATTGATATTATCCTGAACCATTTCATTGATATTATCCATGACTTTTCAGACTCTGCAGGCATATCGTGACAGTGATTTCAAACAGTACTGGATGCCAGACGACACATGCAAAGACTGCTATGAATGCGGGGATAAATTCACGACATTCCGACGGCGACATCACTGTCGAATATGCGGCCAGATCTTCTGCAGTAGATGTTGTAACCAGGAGGTGCCAGGAAGAATCTTTGGTTACACAGGTAAATAGACAAATCCCAAATTGATGAAAATGAGAAAGATCTGCGCACTTCCGCCGAAATGGCAAACAGACCCTCGGTCTGAAACCATCTGACACTGAATGACGTAACGCAGAAAACCCCACGACCATGTGACGACAGTGAGTTCGATGACGTTGCGTCAAAGTCGACCATTGCTGAATCATGGATTGCGTCACGTCAGCTGGTTTCAGATCGAGGTTCTGTTTACGATTTTGGCAGAAGTGCGCAGATCTGGGAATTTGGGATTTGTCTATGCATCCTGAGAACATCACCCCTCGCATAACATAAAACTGTTTGGGTTCGGAGATTGTTTGGACTACTCGCAGGGTACTGATGGACGCCTCGTTTAACATGGGCATCGAACTATGTTTTTGAAGATGGGGATTTGGCCTAGTGGTCAAGGCGTGCTGCCCCTTAGTGCTGGCGATTGATGCCTTATGCGAGGGTCCGTGGGTTCGAATCTGGTAGGAAGCAATGTCTTTCACCTTAGAAACCCGATTTCTATTTCATATTCTGAGAATATCAGGGGTTCTTAGCAATCGCTCCCTTCATCACCGCACACAAACCCCTGAGGACATTCACTGGAATCGGTGGAGTATCAAAGCCACTTAACCCTTTCGCTGCCCCCAGAAAATACACTAAAACGCCCCACTTTGCGACTTTGCGCCCCTCCCATTCCGAAACGGATCTGAGTACACACTCGAACGACCCCCAGAAGCTGTAGAAGTGTTAGACTTTAGTTCACAGAAAATCCGTCAGATGGCAGCACCAGTACAGACGTGGTTTTGCCTTGAAAAATTCTCTGTTCCTGGTACTACCGGCCGTGAGCCATTCGCTTAATGCGCCCTCTTTTGACTTTCAGGGGATCTACGTGTTTGTACCTATTGCTGTAAAGTTGTACTAAATTACGCACAACAGACCGACTCAACTGGCGACCTACGTGCCCTGCGAGAGGATTTGAAATGCCTTGCTAATATTGAGAACGAGGCTTGCGCATACCATGAATTTGGACGTTGGGCGCCGAGTAGAAAACGAACTGGACAGGATGATGAGAGCTTGGGACCAACAAGGTATGTACACTCATAGGCTAAAAGGGCCACGTTATTGCCACTTTTTGTCGACAGCTGGCGCCACCGGTGATGTTTGCGTCATTCTCCAATTCTGTAGTTTTGTCTTTTGCCCCAGTGTTGGAGAATGTATGATTACAATATGTGACCCACTCTGGCAAAACCAGACACATTTTAACTTAAGCCTAGCGCACATCGACCTTGCGACTGGAAGCAACTCCCGGCAAGGCGTTTCCGGCAACGGTCGGCAACTGGCTGGAAACAGCAGCAACTGATCAGGTGCTCAAACAGGCCGATGTGCACGCCCCGGCAACGCTATTGCCGACCGTTGCCGCTAGTTCCAGCCAGTTGCTCATGTTCTACTCGTTGCCGACCGTTGCTTCTAGTTCTCTTCATTCGCTTTCGATGTGCGCACTCTGGCAATGAATTTCCTTTGTTTGTGGAGCACACCTGGTCATGTGATGGAATCAGGTGACCCACAAAATGACTCCCAGTGGTCCGATCGGAAGACATCTACAATTTCCGTGTAGCATTCAGTTCAGTTGCCTGTTCGATGTGCGCACTCCAGATTGAAGACTGGATTGTGCCACTTGTTGCCACAATGACCAGTCGTAACCGATGTGCGCGTTGCGCTCACATTGATAGCGACTGTTGCGTTCAGTTGCTTCCAGTCGCAAGGTCGATTTGTGCTAGGCTTTAGGCTTTACTGTGGATTGTTCTTGAAGATTTTGGCCCTTATTCAATAAGGGTGATCATCGCACGTTTAAGGGTGTTTTGGCCTAATCAGCGTACAAATTCTGCATTACACAGGTTAAAGGCCTAGAAAACTATTGTCTGATGTCTGTACGGTGGTTCACCAGAGGCGTTTACCCGCAGGATAATCACACGCGTCTAACTATCCTGTGTCTAAGTCAAAGAGCGTAAAGGAAATATTGAACGATCAGGAAGGCTTGTCTAGAATTTTTCCGACACTTTCTATTGTCCTCCCACACTAAGACGCAGGAATGTTAGACGCGTGTAATCATCGTGTGGGTAAAATGCCAGGGATCAGGCAGCTTACAGAACGTAGAGCAATAGTTTCTAGGCCTATAACCTGTGTAATGCAGAATTTGTACGCTGATTTAGCTAAACACCCTTATTGAATACGGCCCTTTGACTTTATTTTTGTTTTCCTCCTTCTCCAGATCAGGTAGTCTCAGCGAGACCCTGACGAGCAAAGTCACCCCTTTTGACATCACACCTCAGTCAGAGTACAGATCAATGGAAACCATCAATATTGAAAGACGAATACTCACACAGGTAGGATAATGCCCCAAAGGGAGCATAAATGCCCCAAAGGGAGCATGAATGCCCCAAAAGGGAGCATGATTGCCCCAAAAGGGGCATGAATGCCCCAAAAGGGGCATGAATGCCCCAAAGGGAGCATGAATGATGAATGTAATCAATAGTACACTTCTGGGATCTCTACTAGAAAGTGCCTGCAGAAGACCCCAGTTGGAGTCGAAAATTGCGAAATTTGGGGACGACTTTATGTTTGCTATCACCGTGTAAAAAATAGTATTTCACATTGGTGCGAACGACAATAAACATGATAGAGTGCATACAAAATATAACATACAAAATGGAAGGAGGATACAAATTACAAATTACAAACTACATGAATTTAGTCTCCCTTAACGCACATAAAAATCTTATTTACAAAATTCCCCACAATATGACAAATGTTAACATCCCCGACCAAGAAACGAATATGAAATAGAAATCGGGTTTCTAAAGGGCACTGCACACTAGCGACTAAATTGAGGCGACCAGCGACGCGACTGTCGACTACGACGTCGCAGGCGATAATCGCCTGTGAGGTCGCTGAGCTATTTCGCACACGACAATTTCCTAGGACGATCTGCAAACGGGCGACTATTTTGCTGGAGACGGTCGCAGTAGCAGTGGACTGGGCCAAGCGACCAAAAGTTCAACATGTTGAACTTTCGGTCGCTTGGTTGCGGGGACTTACCGCACGACCAAATTGTGTAATTCAGTCGCGTAACAATCTGCCGCAAAGAGGAGACCAAAAGGTAAAAATGTTGAGTCGCTGGCCTGATCGCCCAGAAAATCGCTCGAAAAATCGCTAGTGTGCGGAGCCCTTTAGGTGAAAGATATTGAAACAATATAGAAACAATATAGAAATCTATCCCTCATACTCAATTTAGAAAAGTGTTCACAACTTCACAAATTTGACTAATGTTGGCTAACGTAAACACTTTCTGAATTGAATACAGTGTGGCTTTAATCTTCTGGTTCTTTTTATTTGTCCAGGATTCAGCCCAGCTTCGTGAACTGTGGAACCAGATGCAACAGTTTGAAGAAGGGATTCAGTTCCAAAGTCATCGTCTTCGTTTACGCACATATCATAACTGTTTCTCTGGGAAGGAACTTGTTGATTGGTTGATAAATAAAGATAAGGTAACCACAAGGTACGTGAGCTGAAAATTGGCATGATTAAAAAAATAAAAAGTTAAAGTTTGGGTTTATAGTCTGATATCAACAATGGTAGAGGTGTCATCCGACTTTACACTTTAACCCCAGTCTATCCTGAAACCTTTCAGTAGAACTCAGATGAGCTGCTCATTCAGCGCTACAATCTGAGCATTTCCGACCGGTACCCATTTATACACCTGGGTGGAGAGAGGCCAGTGAGGCAAAGAGACTTGCCCAAAGTCTCACGCCCAGTGGGATTCGAACCCGGGACCCTCTGACCGCTAGTCAGAGGCCCGAACCACTACACCACCGTGGCTGCTCATGATTCTGGTTTGTGTGTTTCCATCAGGGCCCAAATCAAAGCATTATTGGCCCTCATAAGTACGGAAGAGGCCATCTCAAGCTACTCATGTTCCTCACTTGGATGGGGTCTTTTACTTGCCCTTGCGAAGACACAAGGTACAAGGCACCACGGGTTACTGTCCCATGTGATGGATGTGAAGAGCCGGGGCAGCCATTGAAATGTGCGAGTTCACCAATGCCATTAACACTTTCCTCAAACGCAACCTTCGACGGGTTTTCCTAGACTGCCGCATATATTGCCTTGACAGTTGTTCGTTCTTCTGGTACATTCACCCAGGTGAGCACATGGTCCATGGACCATTTCACATAGATGAGAGTTTTCCGGGAATTCCCGGATTTCCGGGAGTGGGCGCTGCCATAAAAAATCTGGATTTTTCGATTTGGCTTCGTTCCGGCACCTGTGCTGTTCCGGGTCCTGGTTTTACATTCAACCACCAACAATTCTAGACTGGTTCCATGATCTACCGCTAGGATTTGATGACAGGGATGGCGCCAAGATGGCGGGGGGCCGTCGGAAGGACGAATTGACCAGTGAATATCGTGATTGTGATCGCATATCATGGCCTGTTCCAAGACAGTGGATCGAATGGCAGATTTGGGACTTCTGGGGTCATGACTAATTTCCGGGAATTTTTTGAAATGGCACTCTCATCTATGATTTCATCTACTTTAGAAATGAATCAATTTTTGGTTCCCTTTGTTTCCTAGGGTTCAGGCTGTTGGGATTGGTCAGGCTTTGTTGGATGCCAAGTTGATCATGGGGGTCTCTGTTGGTGAGCCAATCTTTAGAGATGGATACATGCTGTACAGGGTAAGTAAATGTTTTCTGGTTCGGGTAGAACATCTTAGATAATCGAAGGCTGATCTGCTCTCCACTGCGTTACATCGCACATCACCCTTCGAGAAATAGACCGGTCCGCGGCGTATCTTGGCACGATGCCAACTTTACCGGTCGACCAATCATACTGCACTTTATATCGGGTCTTCGGCTACCATTATTTGTACCAGGATTCAGATTTTCCAACACCGGTTCTGATTGGCCTCCTCTTCAAGAGGCAGTGGATTCGCCGCGGACCGGTCAATTTCTTGAAGGGTGATATGCGATGTAACGTAGTGGTGAGCAGATCGGCCTTCGATTATCGAAGATGGGTTAGGAGGATAAATTAAGGACTTTTGGCACCGCTCCGTATCGAGTCACTTATGACGCATCAAATCTGACGTTTTTGCGAATGACATCATCGCTACTTGTGCACTGCCTTCTGCTCCGTGCGGACGCGGACACGTATTCACGCATAGAACTGATTTGATACGTAAGTGTGAAAACGTGTCGAATATTCGTTCATTCAACCAGAATCCTCGTCATGATCTTTTTGTTTTAGGATCATGTTGAAAACTTGAAGCATTTTCCTGTTATTCCGAGTCACCCTTACAGCTAGATGTTTGTTTTTAAGCGTGCAAGTTGATCGTCAAATCATGATGAAGTTCCGCTAGGCCTAGCTAGGGCCGTGTTGGATAACAACGTCGTGGCGCGGGAACGTCGTGACGTCATACGGAATGCTTGCCAGAACACTGGTCGCGCGATCGACTGACGCATGACGTATCCCTGTGAACAGATACGTCATGCGTCATGCGTGACTTGATACGGAGCGGTGCCAAAAGTCCCTATTACCTAAGTGACCCTTGTTAGTATTAACCATTTGAACCCTGAATTCATATGGCCCTTAGCGGCTGTGACCCAGAGTTTATCGTTAAAGACTTCGAAAATACAGTGCTCTCTCGCTCGTACGAACATTGATTTCACGAACTGCTGGATAACTCATCGCCTGGCTTCCAATATTTTATGACATGTATGTAATTAGCCAGTTCGGTCGGCCGTGTGGCCCAATTCCTGCCCATGATCAATTACGCTGTGTACAATACAAACCAAAATTTAAAGATAACGTATCACGGATATTTTCGCGGGCCACGAAATTCATTGTTTATTTACATTTTGTTTGTTTATGTCCAGGCTTTCGTTGTCTTGTGAGTAAATTATTGGTGGCATGCCCCTCTAGAAATTCTGTTGATTCCAAAAGTATTCATTTTGGTGGGTTGGCATGTCCCAAAAGTCCAAAATAACATAATGTAAACATCCATGTTTACAAACATTGAATATAAACAATGAAGTCGTGATACATTATCTTTAAGCTTGGGTTGGATGAGTGTACAATACAAACTGAATTATCCAAGGGTTCGTAATAGCGAGGGAGGACTGTATTGTGTTTTCTTATCTTTTCCAGGCTGCCCTCAGAGAAAGTCCACCAGAGTCCATTCTGATTGACTCCATCATTTTAGAAGATGAATCAGAGCCAACGTGGACCAAAGACATCAAACAGGAAGGGGACGACCATGGTAAGTTTTGACCCTCATCCAGAATATAAATAAGGGCTGGAGGGGTTTTGTGGTCATCTAAGGTATCCATTTCTATTCGATTTTTCCGTCGGGGCCGAAGCCACAAAGTTGACGCTAGGTGGCGATATCTGGGGATATCACCACTAGTATCGTCGCTAGGTTTCCATCTTGGAAAGTAGTGCGCGCGCGGAGTGATCAGTAGAAATTCTTCTACAGTAGAAAACGCTTAGGCGATCATTTTTTTATACCTTGGTCCTCGGGCTTTTTGGACAGACCTGACAGAGAGGAGGGCGGGAAAAAAATAAAAGTAAAATTTTATTTTTCAATATTTTTCAAGTCCTTGCACTGTTTATGACTTTACTTTTGGAGAGGAGGGTAGAAAAAAATTAAATATTTTTATTGAAAATAAATTTTTATTTTGGAAAAAAATAAAAATGGTCAACCTTGCCATTATGAATTACAACTTAAACAGACAGAATTATCCTGATACATGTATCATTCAAACTGATATTAAAGCTTTAAAAAGACATCACTGAAGAACATTTATCTCGGATGAAATGCCCAGGTCCCTTCTAATACATCCAATAAAAACCCATCGTGCAAGTCGGATCGCGCCTAACTCCGCTTCAGTTCATGGGTTTTTATTCACGGTGGAGCTTTGGATCCATTTCCATCGCAGCCGTTTTACCCTTCCTCAAGCCAGAAGTCGGATTTTTGTCCGACTTTCACACAACTATCATTATAAAGTGTTAAATTTTCACTTTATGATCAGTTGCGAGACCCAAACCATTGTCATTTCTTGACTTCACAGTGTATTTTCTTTGTTTTTTCGAAAAACGGTGTTTTATCGGCACGTGACCTTCCAAAAACTAGAATTTCCATACTTATTGTCCGATTATCAAAATTTAAGTGTCATTATAAAGCTCTCTGTCTCTTCTACACAAATCAATCAAAACATAGGATATGAACATTTTTGACAAATGGATGGTTTTCCTGGAACAGGTCACATATTTGGCCTAGGAACAGGGTGTGTGATTCAGAATTAATTGGAAAACAACGTTAGCCTCACTTTCAATGATGCAGTTCTGGGCCCGGTTGCACGAAACTCACGACAGCGCTATCTTGGTGTTAGCGCTAACTTGATGTTAAATGACGTAAAAGAACAATGGATTTTTACGTCATCTAACATGAAGATAGCGCTAACACCAAGATAGCGCTGTCGTGAGTTTCGTGCAACCGGGCCCTGACCAGGTTGATAATCAACGCCGTGTCGCGGATTAGGTTTGCCGGTTCCTCATTGCGGTCTATGCCTGGCTAAGTGTTGTTTTATTCCAGACAGTTCATATGAAGAGGAGAAGATGAGTGCGCCGATTTACCCAGACGAGTTGGATGGAGAGGCCACAGAGGAACAAGCTTCGTTGACGTTCTGTGATACGTTCAGTTCAACACCTCCGTATGGTATTGGTAGTGGCTTTGCAGAACGGCCAAAAACACTGAGGAATCTTTCTGTCAACTCTGAAAAAAGTAGGAACACTCTGTCATCATTTCAAGTGATAGTATAAGTAAAGTCGTCTCCAAATTTCGCAGATTTTCGACCCAAATCGGGGCTTTCTCAGCACTTTCCAGTAGAACCCCAGAAATCTCTTTTGGGATCTCTACTAGAAAGTGCCTGAGGAAAACCCCGGTTGGGCTTGAAAATTTGTGAAATTTGAGGACGAATTTTACTTACACTATCATTTTGTGTGCTGTTTTTTGTGCTCTATGTTGTATATCATTTCAACTTCCGTATTTCCTTTCTGTTCCCATTCACCAAATGTGCTTCTCGGCTGGGAATGCCTACGTCGTTTACCAAGTTTTTGGTATATTTTATGCCAGAGTTTTGTGCACATTCATGAAAATAGGCCTATGACATGATGCAAGGAACAATTAAGCATGGATTTTAGATATCTTCCATGAATTTATGCATTGTTATAGGGCCGATTATAGGCCTTAATCCACCGGACCGTTGTATTACCCGCACTCGCGATTTTGGGGGCCTTTTCACGGAAAAAACCCGGGGTCTTATCCCCCAAAATATGGTATTTGTAGCAGCAAGAGCATGTAGTGTTGGTGTTTTTTTCCAGGCCTGAAGGAGGGGATGGAGCCCAGTCTGTTGGTTCATCAAGATTCAACTGTGAGCCGTGGTATCAATGAGGATCTTTTACAAGGTAAGTATCTAGGCCTTTTAAAGGGAGACTCCACTCATTGTAAACTTTTGAATTTTTATCAATTCATACAGTATACAATAAATCGGAAAGTCGTCTCCGAATATTTCGCAAATTTTCGACCCCAATCGGGGTCTTCCTCAGGCGCTATGTAGAAGAGATCCCAGAGGTGAATCAATCCATAGAGTCTAATGCCATGAATTGTGATGTCACTAGTGTCAATAGGCTGATGACCTTTGTAGTGAATGAGCTAATACTGTGACTGCCTAGGCCTATTGGTTGTTCCTTCATAAATATGCATTGAGCACATATGACATCACATGTGCTGTGCAATGGTCCCGTTGGGATTCAATTAAAATACTTAAAATGATGAGTTTTCTGATTTTAAAAAAATCTGACATGTTGCAGATATCAATTACCGTATTTTTCGGACTATAAGGCGCAGCCTTTTTCCTTGAAGAAGGGTCTAAAATTGGGGGTGCGCCTTATAGGGTGGTGCGCCTTATCTGCGGATCCAGTCTGACAATTTGATCAGAAGTGTCAAGACACTGACGAACCCAAGCATTCAAGCATGCATGGATGCATGCAAGCCAAAGTTATTGTCACAGTGCTGGTTGACAGATGATGCAGTGAACTGTGAACTGATGAAGTTTCAGTTAGGCCTAATTTGTCACAACAAGCTAAGAAATCATACAACCAGATCCATCAGTACCAACAGCAGAATTGCAGATGTCAATGGGTTCAAACAAGGCAATCAGGCCCTGTAATTGTCTTGGCTGTTGTTGGGTCAATGCACACTGAGTAGCCATGCATTGTATGTGTATAATATGCACTGATGCATTCACTGACAGGACTGCGCCTTATAGGGAGGTGCGCCTTATGTATGGATTTCATCAGAGATTTTGGGTGAAATTGGGGGTGCGCCTTATAGTCAGGTGCGCCCTATAGTCAGGAAAATACGGTAATTTGAATGTATTAGCCTAACGATATTTCAAAAATTCAGAATTTTACACAATGAGTGGAGTCTCCCTTTGAACTCTGACCCGCCCACCTCGCAATGTACCTCGGGCCCCGTTGGCCAATGAGGAACACATGTGTGATGTTTATCCCGACGTGTCGGCACTGCGAGTGGTGCGACCGCCATGATGTCCTTTGCGTCATAAAGTGCTGATGTTGCATCTGAAAAAACCAGGAATCACTCGCAGTGCCATGTTGTGACATTAGTTACGCAGGTTCTCCATTATGAGAGAAATTTAGTGAATCCTGTCTGTATGTGTTACACGGGTCCGTCTTGTGTTTTATTTTTCCGTCAGGGCCGAAGCCATAGCATTATTGGCCCTGGTGAGTACGGAAGAGGCCATCTCAAGCTACTCATGTTCCTCACTTGGATGGGATCTTTTACTGGCCCTTGCAAAGACACAAGGTACAAGGCACCACGGCTTACTGTCCCATGCGACGGACTGAAGCGCCAGGAATGAAATCCCATATGGCCCGGGCTGGATTCGAACCCGGGACCTGCCGCTTGCTAAGCGGACGTGATAACCATTCGGCTATCAGGACTCCTCAAAGCCATCAAAAATGCGGTCGCTCCTGTAGATTCCAAGATGGCTGCCAGAGCCGAAAAGGAATTCCTGTTTGTGTACCCACTTCAGCAATGAGAGACCTCGGCATTACGCTTCTTTTAGCAATATCTCTACATTTAGGTGCGTTGGCGAGTAAGCGAGGCCTAGCCACGGAGGATTATCCTGATTGGTGGAAAACGATCAATTCGAAACCTGAGCATAGCAAAAGTGCTGATACCCTTGCTTATGAGAGATTACGGTGAGTCCAAAAACTGTATTTTTCACTTTCATTGACATGTTATGACCTGGTTGATAGTCAACGCCGTGTCGTGGTGTAGTGTATGGAGAGCAGTGGATCAGCTTTGCTTGTACTTCATCAGCCGCGTTTACCCTGCCAAAAATCAAGTGAACTCGGACCGGACCGAGTACGGTACGGCAAAAAAAGTGGCAGTGTAAACCTGCCAAGCGTACCCGGTCCGGACAACAAGTGAACCGTACCAAGACCCGCAGGAGGAGGTGGTCTCGGTCTGCACCGAGTACGGTACCCCGACCAAATGTGCTGTGTAAACCTGACGCACTGCGAACTGAACCGAGACCACTTACAGTCGCGCGTCATATATATTCGACACATTGACGTCGCACTGTTTGCGCGCAGTACCAGTGCCAAATTGGATGGCTCGATACGTTAAAATAGAACGGCTCATACGCCAAACTTATGTACCTTTCGAAGGAACAAGATACATGACTTCTGTAATTAGAAAATTTGGGAAAAAATACCGAAGTCTGTAACCTGGGGAAGTAAATTTGTACGCATTGTTGCTTATTTTTGATTTTTTGCGTATGGTTCAGGGAAACAGTTCCCAAATATGATTAAAGAATACAATCGCTTCAAAAATTCATGGGTGGGTAGGAGATATCTAAGGCTTTCACACGGGCCGATTTTATTCATTTTCGTTAAGCAATTTAGAAATAAACGACGAACGCGTCAATTCAGAAAGTGAATTTGACGTCACACGGAACAGCGCCGTCAGGGAATAAATTGGTTCACCGTTTCAAAGGTACTGTGGCGTCATTCTCAATACTCTCATTGCAAATATTCGTATTGTTATAGCGTCACTTAGCAAGTCACCTTTGGGATAAACTATCGATATTGTCCAAAACAAACCAACATCGCAAATTCAACGTTTTTTCTATGAGTGCTGAAATGATAAGTCAAGTTCCGTGGTGCGGCGTAACGTTCTTTATTTCTTCCGCTACCTTCAGCGAACGTTCTTCCAGTGGTTCAGACTGGTCAAATCTATCAATACTAGATATGTTATGCTTCTAGCGATTCTTAACACCATGGAAATATTCATAACATGATATCTTTGGGTATGTGCCTACTGGAGCCTCTTTAAAATGGGTTACAGATATTTTTCCATTTCCTTCCGACGTTTGCAAATGACGTCACAACAATGCGAAAACGCAATAATGGACGTACTTTACACGTCAGACGTCATCCTCAATACTACGACGTCATGATGTCCAAATATTAGGTTGATTGGATCTATAACAACAAAGCAACATGCGACACACTAGATGGTTTGTTTTATGCGTTAAACGCAAAACGTCAAAGTGTCGAATATATATGAAACATGACTGTACCTGGGATGGTATTGAGCATGTGCACAGTTCGTCCTTGCGTCGCCCGCAGAAAAACTCAGCATACATTCCGCGCGAGTTTCTTACCTCCACTGAATGGAAAGCGTACTTCAGGTCTGTTGTGCGGTAATTCATCGCTGCAGTCTAAACGGTACAAATGAAGTGGACCTGGTCCGGTCTGAGTACGGTTCACTTCAACTGGACCAAAATGTTTGGCAGTGTAAACGCGGCTATAGACCGTTCTGAAATTGACGTAAACGAGAAAGATCTGCGCACATCCGCCGAAATCTCAACCATAATCTCGGTCTGAAACCGAATGACGTGACGCAGACAACCCGGCGACAGGGACTTCAGTGACGTTGCATCAGAGTTGACCATTGCTGAATCATGGATTGCGTCACGTCGCCCGGTTTCAGATCGAGTTTATGGTCGAGAGTTCCGCGGAAGTGCGCAGATTTGCGAATTTGAGAATCGTCCATTGTGCTGATGCTCACTCCATTTCTTGATTCTCTTCCAGAAAAGCCCAGTACGAACACATGAGCATGTTAATCAAACAGCTCTTGAGCCGTGATGGTCTCTCCCTCTCATGGGCTGAACTTATCCAGCAAATATCGCGAAGAATTGCTGAAATTGTCTCCCCAGATGTCAAGGCTGATGAAGACAATATGGACATCCGACAGTATGTACAGATAAAAAAGGTGGGTTTAAAATGTAGCTCATTCACTACATTAAACATCCTCCCACAGCAGGGGTTTTCACCTTGCTCCTCTTCATCCGCTCACATTCGACATTCGCCGGAATCCGTGGAGTATCAAAGCCATTCCAGCAAATGTTCATCCCCACCATCTCATCCCAAGTTGACCGGAGATTGATACATATGAACTACGCAGGTTTGAACAAAGCTGACCCAGGTCAACATGAAATTACTCCCTCGGCGTATCTGTTTGGCGACGTTGTGGCCTGAGAATGATATACATTCTGTGCGATGAATGCATGATAGGCTGAACTCAACTTAGGTTGAATGGAGCGGTGTAAGTAGGTTAATTGTTGGCATGGGTCGGAATAACCAATGTCAGCTGCTTGGCTGTGAATATTACAAAGGCCGTTATACATGTATACGTGTAACTGATCTCTAGTTAGGGTGAGGTGGGGAAGCTGAGGTACTTCAGCACTGTGTTGTGCGTGACACTACGATACAATCTACGTGTAATGCCTGTCATCTTAAGGTGACTCAGAAATGGGGTTTGCTGATTGGGCGCATTTTCTTGTGCGCCAAATACCCAGCAAATCAGGCGGATGTCCTCTGGGGTTTGTCTGCGGTGACGAAGGGAGCGAGCAGTAAGAACGCCTGATATTCTCAGGATGACAATAAAGGTCGTCAGCCTATTGACACTAGTGAAATCACAACTCATGGTAAAAGTCTCCATGGATTGATAAAAATTCAAAAGTTTACAATGAGTGCAGTCTCCCTTTAAGGAAACTTCTAGAATATATGGCACATGGTATCAACAAAAGTTAGTTCTTCCAAATGGCCGACTGGCAGCCATATTTGAAGTCCGACTGGGCCAAAATTAGGCGCATAGCTTAGGGCATTACATTGGAGTCTCCCTTCCCTTTAAGGGTTAAGTCTGCTCAGAAAAATTCTCGTGTTACAATTTCCATCCTCAGATTCCCGGTGGGCAGAAGATTCAGTCGAACATCGTCCATGGTGTCGTCTGCTCGAAACATGTGGCACATAAAAGAATGAAACAAAACATTATGTCGCCACGGATACTGCTTCTTAAAGCCGCGATAGAGTACCAACGCATTGAAAATAAATTTTCTTCATTGGAGCCACAGATTTTACAGGTAAGTAAAGCGGGCTGCGTAATGGAGAACCTGCCCGGCGGATAGGCAATTCTCGAATTCGCAGCTGCACACTTCCGCCAAAATCTCGACCAGAACCTTGATCTGAAACTGGCTGACATGACGCCATCCATGGTTCAGCAATGGTTGAGTCTGATGCAACGTCTTCGATGTCACTGTCGTGGGATTGTCTGCATCACGTCATTCAGTTTCCATAACCGAGGTTGTGGTTGAGATTTCGGCGGAAGTGCGCAGATCTTTGCCGTTTACGTCAATTTGAGAATGGTCTGTTATCCGACAGGTCGGCACTGCAACCGCCTCTCTAAAATCGCCTTGATTTATTCATCCCGTGAATTTGGTGGTCCTCATTGTTTCAAAGAAATTCAGCAGGCCAAGGGCTTGCTGAAGGGAGCGGGAGTGCGGTGGGGAGCGCGGTGGCATAATGGTCAGGGCTGTGGACTCGTGATCGGAAGGTCGCGGGTTCGATCCCCGGCCGTGCCACTCTGTAACTCTCAACTGGCCTGAAATGTCCATCATGTGCGCTATATTGTGGCTGCCCTTTGGTTTCTACAGAAAGGTTTCTGAATCATAGGCTGGGGTAATAATGTGTGAAGCGTTTAGAGAGCGTAATACGCTATGAAGCGCTATGTAAGAATTCACCATTATTGTCCCTCGGAGGGGGACTTGAAAATACCGGCCGTCCGTGCGCCTATGCCGCTCGCCGCTACTAGTCCCTTCCGCTCTATAACTTAAGAACGACTGAAGATTTTGGATTCATTTTTGGTGGAGGGATGTATCACGGGCCAAAGGTGTGTCGCGTGAAAGAATCGGCCAAATCCGATTCTCCACTTTGCCACCAGGGGGCCGAAAGCCAAAACACAAAAACTGCGATCACGCCTTTAATACTGAATGGAATTTCACGAAATTTTTATGGTAGGCTCATCTAGCAAGGGTACATAACATATCGTACGGGTTTTCAATTTAATTCATTTTTCAGCCCTCTAGGGGGCGCTTTGTAAAAACCACATAAGTTCCCTTCCGCTCTGTAACTTCTGAACGACTGAAAATTTTGGGTTGATATTTGATGGGGGGATGTACCATGGGCCAACGGTGTGTCGCGTGAAAGAATCGGCCAAATCCGATTCTCCACTTTGCCACCAGGGGGCCAAAAGCCAAAACACAAAAACTGCGATTACGCCTTTAATACTGAACGGAATTTCACAAAATTTTTATGGTAGGCTCATCTAGCAAGGGTACATAATATACTCTGCGGGTTTTCAATTACATTCATTTTTCAGCCCTGTAGGGGGCGCTTGTAAAAACCACATAAGTTCCCGTCCGCTCTGTAACTTTGGAATGACTGAAAATTTTGGGCTGATATTTTGTGGAGGGATGTGTCATGGGCCAACGGTGTGTCGCATCATAGAATCGACCAAATCTGATTTTCCACTTTGCCACCAGGGGGCCAAAAAGCCGAATCACATAAACTGTGATTGTGCCATTAATACTGAATGGAATCTTCAAAATACATGCCCGTCGGACTTGCACCCGGGGCGACGGGGGACGTTCAATGCTGTGCTTATTATTATTATAAAGGGAAAGGGTTTATAACCGAGATGTTTATGATTTGTGCTTGCCTTCCTCAGGAGAAAGATTTCTTACGTAACTGCATCGCCAAGATTTCATCGCTACAGCCGGACATTCTGATGGTGGAGAGGACTGTGTCAAGGATAGCTCAGGAATTTTTATTGGAGTCTGGTATTTCATTGGTGCTAAATGTGAAACCGGTATGTACAGTACAGAGCAGAATTGGCATCCCTAAATTTTCGTAAGTTGTGCATAACTTGTGTGCAACCTATGTTACATATAAGTTATGCGTAACTCAGGGTCTTGTACCTGCATAACTTACATGACAGTAACTTACATGTATGTTACACGACATTTCACGAAGTATTACATGTGTGTGTACTTTGATGGTTTGTTTCAGGGTCCCCTCATCGGTAAAGCGGTGCGATGTGGTACGATGCGTTCAAAAAATCGCCAAGCGGTGTCAGTTTTGACATAACATGGCGTGGCGCGATGCGGTTGCATGCGTTGGTCATGATTAGCGGAAATGACATCATACAAATCATTTAAATGATTCAAATCCTCGCACGTCAGGCGAGTTGACACGGAAAAATACTGTAGGAGCAATCGGCGGCGGTGGAAATCACTCGTCGCTTCCTACCGCTTCTTAAGGCATCGCGTCGCACCGCAAGTGTGAACAGCTATAGAGGTTTCCACTGACGTTACACGGCCGCCATATTTGCCGTCAAAATGAAGCCATGGAGGCTGCCATCTTGTTCTCTGTTCACAAGTTTAGCGGCCCGTACAGACCACTGGGAGCACACAACTCAACAAATCACTTTACCTCTCACAGTTTCTGAACACAAGTAGCTGGTCTGGTGTGAAAACCGTGTTGAAAACAAAGCGAATCGTCCATACGGCTTGCTGTAGACAGTGGTGGAAGAGGTCCGGTGACTGCCGACAACGTCCAAACTGCGTCAAAAACGCTGTGTTGATGCTGTGACGTTGCGTCATTTGACGGCCAAAATGGCGGACATTTTGAGCTGTGACATCACGTGGGAAACCTCTATAGGCTTGACAGTGGAAACAATGGCTCAAGTCGGGTAGGCCTATAGCGGACAAAGTCGTGGGAAGTGCACTGAGTGTGTACATGTATGTACACGGAATAAGCGGCAATGTATGGAAGATGTGTCACTTCCCACGACTTTGTCCGCTATACTTGACTTGACCCGGAAACTTTTAGGCGTGAAAAATTTTGCATCGCACCACGTCGCCTGCAGTGTGAACAAGGCTTAAGATGAGTTTGGAAGTGATCTGGGTGTGGCTGTTTTGACAAAGTCTGTGCATGGGGTGCACGGGGATAGCATATCGCCGAAAATAATCCAGCGTGCATAGTGCGCATGTACTGTGCACATAGTGTGCGCATAATGCACGCCAAGCCCAGTGTATTTTACCACACTGTGCGTACCCCATGCACGTCCTGTGCGTGGGGTGCATGGGTGACCGCATAGACTGTGTGTGCAGGGTAGAACCCAATGCATTGTGTAGACCACACACGTCCTGTGCGTAGGATACGCAACACGGAGGACTTTAATGAGGTACCCGCGGAACTAACGTCACGACGCGGCGCTGCGATCGATGCGCCTGAAGTTTCTTTTTTCTAACGTTATTTCCATTTATTTCTAGAGTAAAAATAACCCGTTTCTGTTGGTCGCCTGGCAGTAAACTTACATCATCCTGTAGCAGATGAAAATTTCTTAAATCTCCTTGCTTTTTTCCTTAAAATGAGGAGATAGGTTGGCGATAAAAGCAATGTTTTTGTCTCATTATTCCTGTAGAAAAATGTCCAGGTCACTTTTTCATGACGCAACGTCAACACCTAAAATGACGTCGATGACGTCGCGATGGGTCAATCGATCACATCGCCACCGCGTAGCAAAGTTTGTCACGCGGGTATCCCATTATGGCCGGTACTGTAAACCCTTGACGTGGCTTCGTGACCTTGACCTTCGTTGTTTTTTGCTTCATTTCCAGTCTGTGATGGAAAGAGTGTCAAGGTTTACACAAGCTGAGGTTGTCCACTCGATTGACGGTCTAGTCAGCAAACCACGACTTGGCTTGTGTCATAACTTCAGGATGAGCTCTTTTGAACTTCCGAACGGTCGAACAAAAACCCTCATGTACTTTGATGGGTGTGCAACACACCTTGGTTGCACGGTGACCCTCAGGGGTGGGGCAGCTGCCGAACTCAGAAAGGTAAGTTAGAATAGAACTTACCAGCTAGGACTTTTCGCCCGATCGGGAAAAACATCCTGATCAGGCTGTTTGTCCCAAACAAGCTGTTTTCACATCACCTGATTTGTCAGAACCATCCTGATTGGGAGGTGGAGAATTTTCTCAAGTTCAGAGTTGAAAATTAACAAAATAAGCAAGGGATCATGCTAAATTGGATATATATTTAATTGTTACTGAAATATTAACCAATTCCAACATTAAAATCATCTGGATGGGATTGGATTATAAAGACATGAAAGAAATGGCCAACTGATTTTGCAGACATCAACCATCATGGCAGCAGGAAGTGACTGTCACTGAGCATGCTCAGTGTACTCCCTTGGCATCAAAACAGCCTGATCAGCTGTAACATCCAGAATCTGATGTTTTTCTCGATCGGGCGAAAAGTCCTAGCTGCTTACAATTAGGTTGGGTCAGGATTCCATGTGTGTGCTCTGTTAAGTGTTAGCATAAAGGAATCAAAGAAAGTATCAACTTACAAATTTAGCATTTTATAAATGTGGACGGTATCCCTTTAAACCTCAACAGATTTGCATTCCGACTCTTCCATATGATAGGCAAGACCCTTCTGCATGTTTACTGCAAATTTTGTTGAGGAACATGAGTAGCTTGAGATGGCCTCTTCCGTATTTACCAGGGCCAATAATGCTATGGCTTTGGCCCTGATGGAAAAATCTAATACAAATAAAAATCGACCGTGAAATTCTGGAATTGGGGGCAAATTTCAATGTTCCTAGCACAGGGCGCCCCCCTCTTTTTTCCAAATCCTGGATGCGCCCCTGAAAAATTCAATGAGCCTGTTTTTCTTCCAATCAGGTGAAAGGCATTCTTCACTTCATGACCTACATTGCTTACCATTCCAAACTGGAGACTTCGTTCGTAATGGACGCGTCGGGGATGCCACCGCCGCACCCGAGCGAGGTAAGCCTCAACATGGAATGCTTCGATAATTCAGAGGAAGAATCACCGTCGGGGGCAGGCAAGCCGTTTATCGAGACTTTAGAGTCGTACACGGATAGACTCAAGCAGGGATCATTCATTGCGAGACTCGTGAACAAGCCAACGCCAGTCAGGGATTCGTTGCGTGATACGGTTGAAGTGATATCGCCGGCGGAAACTTACGGTGCTGATGCTGTTAGCTGCTCATATAACAGAGTCACTCAGGCTGAAACTGGTGATAAAAAAGATGATTCAGCTGATGTCTCACATGGTGACAGTGGAATGCCGGACAGTGGTGCTGTTGGCGATGATGCAACAGTGAACGTTAGTCAGGAAAATGAAGCCGTTTCTGTGGACCAGAATAACGAAGGGAGCAACTTGAAAACGGACAGTGACCTAAAAGAAAAAAAGGTCGACAAACCAGCAACCAGTCAAATTTCAGTTCCCGATGAAAAAAGGGATTCGTTGGTCCCTGAGAAGAGGGACTCAGCCCTGAAACAGATTGGGGAGGTCACCGATTTTTCCGACCCCTTACACCACTATCAGCAAAACCAGGATGATTCCGTTTTCCAAACGAGTCAGAATCTTCTAAAAGAGGAGGTCAAAAATGACTGTTATAAGTTCCGCAAGGTGCTTGATGATACGATTCTTAGTGGCTCCCCCTATTCGAAATTTTCCACGCCGTACCTCCTGACGGAGGCGGGGTGTAAGTGTATCTTACGCAGTTTCTTCCCACGGGAGGTTTACTGGTCAGCGGCCCTTACTGGCGAGAGAACACGCAATAAAAATTGGGAGATTGAGCCGGAGGAGAGGAACAATAACCACAAAACGAGGATCTCCATCGAGTGGGTTGAACCACATGCATTCGTCAAGCAGACGTTCACGGGCCCAATATTTGATACCCAGAATCAGGTAAGCCGACAATTATTTTATTCATTGGTTTACGGATCCGCCGCACTTGTTTTTTCCGCTTTTGGAAAATAAAAATACCAGTAATGAAAATGGCATTATTTTTTGCCGCTGCCCAGAAACTGATTATCCGATCAATAAAAATAAAAAAATAATAAAAAAAACTTTATTATATTACCACCGCCATGCTGGACAAACCCTTGCCTGACAAAAATAATTCACAGCGGTTGTAACATTCATTCCAATCCTGTTCCCATACTTCGAGTGTACACACAATTATAACACACAATGTATGGGAACGGGATTGAATGTTACATCCGCTGTAGAATAGTGTCACGGCTGACGTAACCTTTGACCTTTATTATGCCACCATGGCTTATGATACATCTAACCTGTTTATCATTCGCTCACCTGGGGTGAGCTCTTGTCGTGGGTCTGCGTCCGTCGTCCGTCGTCCGTCGTCGCCGTCGTCGTTGTCCGTTAGCAGGGCACGTTTCGTAACCGCTGAAGCTATTGATCTGAAACTTGGTACATATATACCCCTAGGTCATATGACCTATGACACCAAGTTTCGGTCCGATTCGATTCTTGGCTTGGCCTCCAGGTGGCCAAAACCAAAAACACAAAAAGTGCAATAACTCCTGAACTAATGAGTGGATCATCTCCAAATTTTTATCATAGGTGTATCTAATGAGGATACATTACATATGTAACGGGTTTTTGATTTGACCTACTTTTCAAGGTCACAGAGGTCAAAGTTCAAAATTTTGCCTTTAAGTGGCACGTTTCGTAACCGCAGGTGGTATTGACTTGAAATTTGGTACATATATACCCCTAGGTCAGATGACCCACGACACCAAGTTTCGGTCCGATTCGACTCTTAGCTTGGCCACCAGGTGGCAGAAACCAAAAACACAAAAAGTGCAATAACTCCTGAACTAATGACTGGATCACCTCCAAATTTTTATCATAGGTGTATCTAATGAGGATACATTACATATATAACGGGTTTTTGATTTGACCTACTTTTCAAGGTCACAGAGGTCAAAGTTCAAAATTTTGCCTTTAAGTGGCACGTTTCGTAACCGCAGGTGGTATCGACTTGAAATTTGGTACATATATACCCCTAGGTCAGATGACCTATGACACCAAGTTTCGGTCCGATTTGACTCTTAGCTTGGCCACCAGGTGGCAGAAACCAAAAACACAAAAAGTGCAATAACTCATGAACTAATGACTGGATCCTCTCCAAATTTTTTTCATTGACGGTTGTAATGAGGATGCATGATATAAGTAAGGGGTTTTTGATTTGACCGACTTTTCAAGGTCACAGAGGTCAAAGTTCAAAATTTAGTCATTTGGTGGCACGTTTCCGGAACTGCTTGGGCTATTGACTTGAAAACTTGGTACATATACATCTCCATGTCAAGTGACCTATGACACCACTTTTCAGTCTGATTTGATTCTTTGCTTGGCCACCAGGTGGCCAAAACCAAAGCTTAAAGTCCAATAACTCCTGAACTGTAACTCAGGTGCATCTAATGAGGATACATGACCCTGGAACATTTCGATTTAACATTTGTCATTTGTTTTTCTGGCACACTCACCCAGGTGAGCACATGGTCCATGGACCATTTTTTTCAGGCTTTGCTTGCTGACTTCCGAGCTCGAGGGGGACAGATCCGGTTACTGAATCGTATGGAAGTCCGGGAAAAGTTGAAAAAAGGAGCTGAGATGAGTGGAGACAGCACGTCTGGTGATCCGCTGACGGGACAGGTGGTGAATGAAGTCGGACTCTGCTGGGAGAGGAAAGTAGGTCATGTTTATTATGCCCCCGCTCAACAAGTTATGTTTATTATGCCCCCACTCAACTCTGCAGGGAGAGGAAAGTAGGTCATGTTTATTATGCCCCCGCTCAACAAGTTATGTTTATTATGCCCCCGCTCAACTCTGCTGGGAGAGGAAAGTAAGTCATGTTTATTATGCCCCCGCTCAACAAGTTATGTTTATTATGCCCCCCTCAACTCTGCTGGGAGAGGAAAGTAAGTCATGTTTATTATGCCCCCGCTCAACAAAGTTGAGATGGGGGCATTTGAGTGTTTCCGCCAGAAGGGGGATGGGGGGATATGTCCCCTCCTTAAAAAGTCAAAATTACTCAAAATTTGTGTTTCTGACCAGGAATTTTGTCAAATTTTCTCTTTAAAAAAATTCCTGGCAGAAACACTGAATGTTGTTAGTGGGTTTCCGTCATCCGCTGCTGCCGCACTTTATTCGGGACTATAACTCAAGAAAGGGTCGTCCGATTGGTGTCATATTTCGATGGTGTAACGGGGTGGATCAAAGGAGGTGCCCTATCGATTTTGGTTGCAATCTGATATTCAATATGGCCGCCAGGAAGACATCTTGGATTTTGCATTCTGGACCGTAACTCAAGAATGGGTTGCCCAATTTTTCTCAAAACTGAATGTTGTAATAGGGTGTATCGGTGGGACGTTCCGTATTGATTTTGTTGTGACCTGATGTTCAATATGGCCGCCAAGAAGACATCTTGGATTTTGTATTCCAGACTGTATTAAGACCTTTTGTCCTTGATGGTGAATTAACACAGCGTATGCACCAAAGTGGGGGCATGCGTGCAATCGCCCTGATTGTGTTATATCTAGTTTGTTTATCGAGTTTATTAAAGTGCCACTGTATGCATGTGGTATGCCTCAGTATCCCACCCCTGGTGGCAGAATTGGGAACCAACGTGGTAAGACTGGTGTCCTGTCCAACCCATACGAAGCCAATGGTAACACCTACATACATGTGTAGTAACAGACCATTGGATTTGAAGGGCTATAGATCCTGAAAAAAACATCAGTGCTTAAATATCTTTAACGTCGCACCGAGTGGTCGGCGGGAAAAAAACAAGAACACAAAACAGACCATCGGGAATTTTTTTTCTCCAACATTTTCAAAAAAACGGGGGGCGGATCCGTAATCCAATAAATACAAAAAGAGTGGCCTTATGGGTTCAATTATGCATAATTACGGTCTTGTCCTTTCAGATCGACTGTCTCGACCCGTATCAGCATCAACGGATTGCCGTTCTCTTCAGCAGCTATTCCTACGTGTCTGCAAATGCTCCAAATGCCTGTATAAATCCCTGGTAAGGTTAAAGCCGCACTGTATTCAAATGCTCCAAATGCCTGTATAAATCCCTGGTAAGGTTAAAGCTGCACTGTATTCATTTCAGAAATTTAGTACAGTGCTCCCTCGGTCTTATGAACCTTGATTTTACGAACTCCTGGATATTACGAACCCAGTGCCTGGTTCCCAAAATTTCATGACTTGTACTTGTATGTAATTACAGTTCATTCCAAATCCCAGTGGCGTGAGGTTTTCAGCCTATATCTCCGCAACGGCTGGGTCAAATTCAACATACCATACATCAATTAATTTGTCTTTCTTGCCGGTATCTTTCTGCTATCTTCACTTTTCGCGTACGGCCGACATAACGGATCCCTTTCTCAAAACCCATTTCATTTCGCTATGCTGTTCAGTGCAGTTTACACGTGTACGATGCATTGCGTCATTTCAAAATGGCCGCCATTTTGGCCGTAAACACGAACTGGTTTGTGAAAGAACTTTTTTCTGTCACGTTTTTAGCTCACCTCTGTGAGGTGAGCTTCTCTCATGGTGTGTCGTCCGTCGTCCGTCGTCGTCGTCCGTCGTCCGTCGTCGTTAACATGGGTGGCACGTTTCTAAACCGCTTGGGTTAGAAACTTGAAATTTGGTGTACAGGTAGCCTATGGTAAAAACTATCTCTGGACCGAAACTTAGCGCTGGTGCTTATACACTCTGGCCTGTAGGGGGCGCTTTGTGAAAACCTTCTTTGGGCCGTATCTCCTGAACGCTGTTAGCTAGAACCACGAAACTTTTATGGTGGGTTCCTCTGATGAGACTACATCACATAAATCCCGGGTTTTTGATTTGACCTACTTTTCAAGGTCACAGAGGTCAAAGTTCAAAATTCACTGTTTGGTGGCACATTTCATGGCTATTTGACATAGAGCGTTGTGATTTGGTGTGAAGATATATCTAGGCACCCTGCACAAATGCACCAAATTT
>NMRB01003886.1:36969-47840 GCA_002633025.1 Notospermus geniculatus | reverse complement strand
CCTTAAACTTCATGCTGGCCGTACCCATCACAATATCAGCAGGCAAGAAGACTTCACGTCCCAACATGAGTTTGTTGGGGGTGAAGCCCGTTTGCCTATGCACAGTGGCGTGAAGAGCCATGGTAAGCAAAGGCAAACTCTCATCCCAGGCACGGACATTGTTTTCGAGAAAACACCTAACCATTTGAAGAACCACACGGTTGTAGACTTCAACTTGTCCATTGCTGGACGGCCTGTATGGTGTGGTGCGTGTCTTGGCGATGTCCAGGAGATCACATAAAGCATGGAAGAGGTTCCCCTCGAACTGGCGACCTTGGTCAGAATGCACAAAGAGAGGACAACCGAAAGTGGCGATGAAGCGATCGACAACGGCACGTGCCACCCGCTCAGCTGTCTGATCCGGTAGGGGAACACACTCTAGCCACTTAGAGAATTGGTCTATGATACTTAAAATATAGACATTTCCTCGGTCGCTTGGGATGAAGGGTCCCATGAGGTCCACATGAATCCTCTCCATGGGGAAACCTGCCACGTACGACTGGAGTTCTGCCTTGCCACGCCTAGATTTCTTATTGGCGCTGCACGTTGCACAGAACTTCACGTAGATCTCTACATCGGCACTCAACCGGGGCCAGAAGAACGACTCCTTCACCCGAGATCGCGTTTTAGCCTCTCCTAAATGTCCGGCTGTTTTGACATTGTGACAGAAGTAGAGGACATCATCCTTTAGACTCTCGGGGACTACCAACAAGTGCCTTTCCGCAGTGGGATTTCTCCAACGATAGAAAAGGAGCCCCTCCTTCAGGAAAAGCTGGTCCTTATTAATCCACAATGCCTTAACTTCCGGGCTGTGACGGAACAGTGTCTGGGGGGAGGGGTCCTCGACGCCTTCCAGCCACCCAAGAATAACGCTGATGTTCCGGTCAGCCCTCTGGCTTTCTTTCAGGTTCTGGGGACTGTAAGCAGCGGCCCAATTAGGGTATAACTCCGTCGGGTCGCTCAGTACCCCATTCTCCTGGTCTAGGACATCCTCGCTCATTCGCTGATTTGACTGCTCCTCCGCTCCCGAGCTGACAGGTGCATCCTCCCTATCATCAGAAGACTCACCCTGGCTAATCCTCAGCTGCCTGACTGAGAGCCCTCTCGAGGCTCCAGGTCTCAACGCTAAAGGGACAACATCGTCTACGTCGCAACAAAATTTCGTCCATTGGGCATCTGCTCTCCTACAGTATGCACACCCCCCACAAGGAAGCGAATTCACTGATACCCCTGCAGAGTAACAATCACAGGGCTTGAGTGTGTCTGGGATTCTTGAGAGAGCGTCCGCGTTGGAGTGTTTTGCCGCCGACCGGTGTTCTATCTCCATATCATACTGGCAAAGCTCTTCTTGCCATCTGGCGATCTGTCCGCTCACATTCTTGAATCGCATCAACCAGGTCAGACTGGCATGGTCCGTTCGTACTGTAAATGTCCTTCCGAGGAGGAAGTGGCGGAAATGCCGGGTGAATCTCACTATAGCCAACAATTCCTTCCTCGTGGTGCAGTACTTGTGGTGGACCGGCAGGAGTGTGCTACTGGCATATGCTACGGTGCGCTCCTCGCCATTCTGAATCTGGGAAAGTTCTGCTCCGATTGACCACTCTGAAGCATCACAATCGAGTATGTACCTCCCCTCGGGTAAGGGGTACGCCAAACAAGGGGCAGAGGATACTAACTCCTTCAGTTGCTCGAAAAGTTCTTGGTGCGACTCTGTCCAAACGAAAGCATGGGATTTCTTGCTTGTGGTATTTAAGTCGTAAAGAGGCTTCACAAGCCCAGCAAAGCCTCTAATGTGTCATCTGTGGTAGTTGACATATCCGAGGAAGCTCTCTAGTTCCCTTCTGGTCTTGGGTGTGGGCCACTGCTTCAGTACATCCACCTTACCGGGGCTAATGTAGATCCCATCGCTTGAGACTAGCTTCCCCAAGAATTCCGTTTCGATTTGGAATAGGGCACACTTTTTTGGCCGGAGTTTCAGGTGGTGCCGCCGGAACCGATCCAAAACTTTTCTAAGGTTCGACAGATGCTCCTCAAATGAACTCCCTAGCACTATGACATCATCAATATACGCTAACACGGTCTTCCATGTCAGACCACGCAAGACGAGCTCCATGGCCCTTTGGAACGTTGCGGGCGCATTGCATAACCCGAAAGGCATGCGGACATGTTCAAAGTTCCCAAACTTCGTAGAAAACGATGTCTTGTGCTGGTCGGATGGCTTGACTTTGATGTTATAGTACCCCGACGCAAGATCCAGCGTACTGAAGTAGACACTCCCTGCTAACGTCTCTAGACACATCTCAGCAGTTGGAATCCTGAACGAATCTTTCACTGTTACCTTATTCAATGCTCGATAGTCTAGACAGTACCTAACAGAACCATCTTTTTTCCTTATCAACACTGGGGCAGAAGCCCATGGAGAACTTGATGGTTGGATTATCCCCGCATCCAAGAGTTTCTTCAGGTGCTGTTCCTCTTCCTTCTCAAAGCTTAAAGGGGTACGTCGGAACTTTGTCTTAATGGGCGGTGACTCCCCGGTCTCAATGGAATGCTCTACTTCCTCCAGACACCCGACGTCAAGAGCATGTTTACTGAAGACATCCTCATAATTGATCAGTAGCTCCCCCAGTGCGATGCACTGCGTAATGCCAAGTTTCTCACTGGAGCGTTCAAACAAATCTGTCAAATGCGGTGGTACCGCCTCAGAGATTTTCTTTAATCTGTCCTCTTCGGTTAAGCTCTCTTCTAGCTTCAAGTCCGACAGGCGGGACACACGTGGGGGGGGGGAGCTGTCCTCGACAATCTCCATCGCCTCCACTACCATTCCTAATCGAGTTCCCGCATTTATCGTAATGGTCCGGTCAGATACATTCAGGATATGAAGGTCAATCCAGTGTTCGTTTTTCACTAGGACAGAGGGGATTTCGATGCCCAGTATGTTCAGATCTGGCTGAAAAACTAAACATGTATTCTTGCGAACGGGTCTGACCACCCTAGCTTTCACAAACCGTCCGGTGTTGGGAAGCACAGACAACTTCTTGGGCAGTTCAACCTTTTTCAAAAAAGGTCTCCATTCGGATTCCTTTCGATTGGCTCCGTCTCGGGTTTCGATGGCACGTTCTGTTTAAGACTTCCCGTATCAGGGATGATAAAAGTCCCCTCTTCGATGTTAACGACAGAGCTATGCTCCGCTAGGAAATCTAATCCGAGAAGTAGGTCATCAGTTATTGGAGCCACAAAAATATTCCAATCGAACGTTGTTGTGCCTAAGGTTAGCTTGTTCCCAATTGTATATCTAGCTTGCATCTCCTCTCGTCCGGCTCCCTTAATCGAGTATGCACCCCCCATTGGAGGTGGGTCCTCTAGCTTCTCATACAGAGTTTCACTCATCACAGAGACCTGTGCGGCTGTGTCGATTACCGCTTTGACTTCTTTTCCATTTAATACGACGGGGACTGTTAGATTCTGATGTTCCTCTAGATCAACCAAGTCAAAGGGAATGGTCACAGGATTCCTGACTGTGGTCGCCTTCCTTTGCGGGTCACCAGGACTCCGGAGTCCACCACGAACTTGTCTGACAATGGGCTGCGTGGCATTCTGGTCTAGACTGTCAGGTACATCTCCTTTTTCCTGATTACTCCCCGAGGGCCAGTGTTGGTTTTGGCCTCCAACAAATTCTTCTCCATTTTCCGTCGAACACTTAGTCGGTTGAACTTCATTCGGTTCGCTTGGTTTCCTGCTCAATGGACTCTCCGGGCTTAACGCGTCACGACTATCTACTATCGTAGCTTTACCATGTGGTGATCTTAACAATGGTACACAAATTGTGGGCCCAAGGACAAGGGCCAGTCTGGAGTAGTCTAACCGAGCTCCAGCGTACTCTAGGAAGTCCGCTCCCAATACCATGTCGATGTCGATCTCTCGGCAAACGGAAAACAGGAAATTTAGGGAAAATTCCCCAAAGTTGAGTCTGACGTCTACCGTTCCCAACAAAGGGATGTCCTGGTTGCTAGCAGTTTTAATCGCTGATACATTTCCCTTCTTTAATGCAGACTCGTCAAACGCTGAATCCCAACGTTTCAGTAAGGCAGAACTTATAAGAGACACACTTCCCCCGGAGTCGACCAAGGCAACAAATGAGACCCCGTCCTTTGTCAGTTCGACAAAGTTGGCTTCCTGAAAATCATTAGTAATGGTGCGATCCTTGCTGTCTGGATCCCAAGAGAGACCGCCGCCCTTGGGATCATCTAGTTTGACGCCTTCCCTCTGGACGAAGCTGCCTCTCTCTCTAGCTTCAGCCTCTCAAGGCACTCCCTGATGAAATGTCCCGGCATATGGCAATAATGGCACCTGTCTCTGGAGGGGGACGGTGACCTTGGTCTTGTGGGAGATGTCGCAGCTGACGACAACAGTGGTTGCTTCCAACTCCTTGCAGAAGAAGGGGGTGGACTTGTATTTGTCTGTCTTGACACCAGCACCTTGGGACTTGAAAGACTGGGACTACGGGCCGGAAAGCTGGCTACAGGCTTCTGCAGTTGTCGTACCTCTGCGAACTCTTGGTCAGTTTCATCAAAGTTAACTCTCCGAGCTGTCAAGATTGGTTTTCCACTGGCTCCAAAGATGGCTCTGTGGTTAGCTATGCTCGCCTTCATGTCCTCCAGGGCTTTGGGAATAGACTTTGGCCCCTTCTCAATCACAACTTCTGCGGCCCTCTTATCCTTGCACCCTCGCAAGAATACCTCAACCCCTATGTCATCCACTGTGTCCTGTGGAGCAGTCGGGTAAGCGTCTAGAGTTTTAAAGTGGACCCTTTGCGAAAACGTCTCGATGGTCTCCCCCTCCTCCTGTCTGATATAGCTAAGTTTTCGCCTTGCTACTGCTGGGGCGTCTTTGGACTCGAACCGTCGACAGAGTGACCGCTTCAAATCAACATAACCCTCGAGATCTAGGCGAACCGCATATTCGAGTGCCTTGTCTGAGAGACAATCAAGCAGTTTCCCTGCTTTCTTCTGTTCTGACCAGCCATACCGAGTAGCGAACCGCTCAAACTGAAAAATGAACGTGGTCCAATCATCCCCCTTCCCAGTAAACGTAGGCAATTTCTTCCTGGTTGGGGAACGTTCAGGTGCGTCCACCGGGTAGTGTGGTAGAGATGGACGTCGGCTCTCGCTATAAGGTGGCAAAGGCCAGGGACAACCCTTGGTAACCAACCGTAAAGGGCGGATAATACTGTTGCTGACCAACAAGCATTGGGGAGGCCTGAAATGGATCACTTGGCGGAACATGACCCATGGGTGGCAGAGGATTCTGCGGAATCTGAGTTCTAGACTCCCTTCGATAATCCGGTTTCCGCTCTCCTTCCACTTTGACTTCATCCTGGAAGCGCCAATGGTCTCTTCCTTGCGGGGCCTGGGGACGACATTCCGGCTCAGTCCGTGTCCACGATTCATCACGGGCTCTATGGTGAGGTACCGAGGTACGAGTCCTCGACTCCTCCTGGCACTGCACCCTTGAGTCCTGACACCTGGGTTCCTCTCGTTGGTAATTTCTTGGCTGAAGAGGGGTCCTCTCCGTATCTTGAGAACTCCGACGATCTGGCTCACGTCTATGGCCACTGTCATGACGACGGAGACTTCTGTCATTCCTCGACCGCTCCTCCCTCATTGAGTTACCGTATGGAAATCTTCTTTCTCTCCTACCCCTTGTGATTTCCTCCTGACATTCCTCACGCGACGTCTCGGCCTCATGCTTGGTTTTCACTCCTGGAGTCGTACTAGGGCGAAACACTCCATCTGCGGGAGGGCGCTGGAAATTTGGTCAATATCCGGAGGGAGTGACTGCATCACCCGTGGTCTGTTCACAGCAGCCTCCGGGGTCCCTGCCTTAGCTGCACGCAGTTTCGACAGTAACTCCTGGCGTTCTTACTGCCAATTCTGAGATTCCTCTTGAGCTTTCGCCTTTTGCTGAGCACAGTCTGCCTCCCAGGTTTTCGTCGCTTCCCTGAAACGGTTTCGCTCTTCCTTCAATTCATCTATGACCCTCTCCAGGGATTGGCTCAGCTGGGCTTGGGATTCCTCTGTCACAGCTGTCAATTTGGATTGCTGGTCCATCAGGTATTTATTCTCCTCCTCGGCTTGCTCCTTCTCCAGGAGAGTATCTTCAAGTTCCCTCTCCAGTTTCAATCTTGTCTCGCGCATCTGTTTATTTTCCTCCACCGCCAAATCAAGCTGATGACTTGCCTGGCCGAATTTCCATCTCAGATCACTGATTCCGTCTTCTAAGGTCTGGGTAAGGGTTTTAGTCCGTTCCAGCTCAGTGCGGAGGTTTGTAGTCTCGGCTTTCCAGATCTGGAGCTCCACCGGGCTAGGCAACTGGGCAGACTTCCATAATTCTTCCTCCAAGAAATGGTCCTCCAACGTTGGCGTAATGAAGATATTCCCAGTGTGTTCCCGATCAAAGAAGAGTGCAATCCGGTTCTGGCTGAATAGGCTTAGCCACAACTCAAGTTTAGTCTACCAACAGGTCACCTAATGTTGGCGAAGAGATTTCCTGGCATAGGTCAATAATTCTCTTTGCCGTAACCTTGCCAATCTTGGGCAAAGATATCAAGTCACTTTGTGAGGCATTACTGAGAACTAATTTTCTCTCGGTTATATGGCTGAGGGAGGTGGCTCCACAAATACTTTGTGAACCCTCACTACCCGACTTGGATCCTTCGCTTTTACACACATCCTCAACCTTCCCCTCCTGATTAGGTCCTTCTGAGGACGAAGGAACTGTGGTTTCATTCCCTGTCGCGTTATCCAAGACCGCATCAACCCAAGACGATTTTCCCTCGGGTTTATTCTCTGACGCCATCTTGTGGGTGAGTTTAAGTATTTGTTTCAAGCTAAATGTTTCTACGAAGCAGCAAGTCTTACGGAACGACGTGAGTTAAACAGATACTCCGTTTGTCTGTAGACGTTACCAGAGACTAAGGTCAGTAGGCCTATCACTTGGGACCTTAACCTTGATATCCGATTCAACATACAAATTCAAACTCAGATGTCAACTGACGGTCACTCGACCAAATGCAAACTAACTCCTCAAGAGAGCTTGAGGTTGAGAAAATACGACAAAATATCGCTTGATAATTCAAAATGACCTCGGTGATTCTGAATTACACCCAACGACAATGACACTGCCCTATGTACTACGTCCTCGACGCAACGAGCAGCACTACCAAAGCAATAGTACCATATCGAATAGGCCTGTATCAATTAGCTAATGTACACACATGTGCGCACACACACGTATACACAACAATAAACAAAATAGTTGGCCTCGCCAAATGAGCAAAAACTCGGGCACTCACTCCCTTTTCCCTTTCCACGAAAGAAAATCGGACGTGAAGTCGTGAAACTTCTGATACCAAATGTTGTGAACTCACTGACCTCTATACACCGCATGCACACACCAGCACGGAAGACACGGAATGTATATCATAGACGTCTGTAGATGTTTATTGGTTCCAAGCTCGTACATAAGTGACCAAAATCCTTGTTCTCATACACAATAGTCACGCCTCAGAGACCAAACAGGGAATTCGTAGGTGAGCTGGCAGTTGTGGGTGCCTTCGACAGATGGCAGCACCGCACAACACACGTAGCAAAACAGTTTTGTTTACCTCTTCCGAAGAATCTGCCATGATCAGCAGCCTGCTGTCACATGGACTGTCTTGACATGCTTGATGTGTCATCATCCATGACATGCATGACACCTATACTGTTTCAAGGAACTAAAGGTACAACTAATCGATCATTTGAGTTCTTCAGTTCTTTGGTTCTTCAGTTCTTTGTTTATAGATGCCCACCTCAGTTCACCAACAAGAATTGCAGGCCTATTATCTGGCATTAACTCATTCTCAGCAAGTAGGTCTAATACGACATCTATCTGGACTGATAGTGGTGATATGTTTACCCCTTCCCACCCGATGCGAGGGTCCGTGGCTTCGAGAGTCCGGTGAGAAGCTAATGTCGGGTACTTATGAACATGAAAAGACCAGTTGAGCCAAGGTAGTTATATTTGGTATCAAACTAAAGCTGATGAAGTGTATGTTTGAACTGACCTACTTCCATGACCTAGTGACCTACTTACAGACCAGTTGAGCGAAGGTAGCCGTGTTTCGTATCAAACTAAAAGGTAATGGAGTGTAGGTTTGAACTGACCTACTTCCATGACCTAGTGACCTACTTAAAGAGGTGTTGAGCGAAGGTAGTCGTGTTTGGTATCAAATTAAAGGTAATGGAGTGTGGGTGTGAACTGACCTACTTCCATGACCAATTGACCTACTTACAGACCAGTTGAGCAAAGGTAGTCGTGTTTGGTATCAAAGTAAAGGTAATAAAGTGTCGCTCAATGAAAACAACTCACAGCGGCCAAGCGAAGCTCTCAAAGCCGCCAGGCTTCTAGTTGGTCTTTCTAGTGACGCAAACTTCTTTTTCAAACTGTTATTATTTGCAGAAAACAATATTTATCTTGTCGAAAATGAAACAGATTCACTTTATTTACATGTTTACTGTGCCGATGTTTGTATTCAATGTGTATCGACTCTATACCTTTGTACAGCTATCTACGACATATCTATATTGTAAGCCTAAAAAGCCACGTGATGGGGTGACCCCTTTAGAAACAGACAAATTTCTACTGTTCGCTCCGTGTGTGCACTATTTTCAAGATGGAAACCTAGCGTCGACACAACCTCGTTCCCAGGGGTCGTTCGCTTTCTGACAATATGGTGGTCGCGTCACTAATCAGCTTTGGTTTTTAGACCAGGAATCTTGGTCTAAGTATAGGTGGCAGCACGAGTCAACATAATTAATCTGAAATACTTACTCGTACTTTTTAAAATTCTTTTTACAAAAAATCATCAAACCTGGATATAGGTAACCTTTTGATTTGATCCAAAATATTNACAGAAAACAACATGGCGAATGCTACAGAATGACAGCGAGCGATTCGCGATTTCAAGGCCTAATTTTCCGGATTCAAAGCTTGAATCCGCTGCAACGACAGGCAAGGAATACTTTTATTGATGAAAACAATGTACTCGTGTGTACAAAAATGGGAAGCAGCAAGTGAATTTGTACCAGTCGGCGCTAATTGTCTGCCCACGTGTACTTGCCAAGCCGTCGAATTTTATTAGCTCTTCCATCGATCAGTTGTCCGGGGGATTTCCTGGTATAGGGGATTTCTTCCAAGATTAATGGGTAAAAGAAGGGTAAGTAGCAGTTCCTAAATGATAAGAAAGTCAATAAACACTATACAATGACATATCTATTTGAAATAAACAGCCTAAATGTGACAGTACCAAATCCATAATTGAACGGAGGGGTGGTAACAGAACAGCCTGTGAAATACAGGCGAGGACTGCGAAAGATGCCAAGGGTTTGTGCGAGCGTAGTCGGAGGGCGGAGCGATGTCACAACCCTTGGTAGCCAAGATGGGTCCAAGGTTGTCTGAGGGAACTATGCCCCTGGGGACGAGGTTGGCGTCGACACTAGTGGCGATATCCCCAGATCTCGCCACCTAGCGTCAAGTTTGCTTAAAGTTAATACATGTACATGCAATTCTCCACTTCATTCCAGAATGTCTTCATTTACTGTGATTTATTATTTGCATAAAAAAACAATATTTATCTTGTCGAAAATGAAACAGAATAACTTTATTTACTCTGCAGATGTTTGTATTGACTCGATACCTTTGTACACCTATCTACAACACATCTATATTGTAAGCGTAGAAAATGATAAATAAAAAGGCAATTTCCAGAGTGTTTGCTAATTTTTTCGATCCCAACCGGGGTCTTCTTCAGGCTGGAACTATACAATCCGAAACTCTAGAACAGACTGAGCTGAAACCCAAATGTAGACATGAAGTATCCCATCCAAACAGGACGTGACAGCAATTAAGGAAAGAAAAGAGTACAAGCCCCAAAAGGTGGTTGCTCAACCTAACAGAAATGTAATTAGTGAATGTAAGGCTTGACTAGGCTGAAGGGAAAATATAGCTTGGAGGAATTAAACTAACAGTATAATTATACTAACAGTACACTACCCCCAAGACCATAGTAAGAGTAATTTATATTAAACAAATGTATGAGGAAGTGATAACTAATTAGGCCTAGAAAATAAATGAAGAGCAAGATAATAAGAAATGAAAGGGCAACAGTAAAGAAAGGGAGCCTATAGGTGAACAGCACCTACAAAACCTGACCAACGAAAAATTAGAAACATACCATCATGGACGAAGACATAGGCCTAAACAGAGGAACCCTGTCCTCCAAGGAAAAGGGTCTACTAAAGGGAAAAGAGGGGTTGCAAAGCACTGACCAGCGAACAAAATAGGAGAAGAGCAATGGAAGTCAAGGCCTAGAAAAAGGACCCCTGTCCCCCGGCCCGAGCTACAGTCTACCAAAGCAACGACCCTATTAAAAGAAAAAAGGGGGGAAAGGGACCCCATCTTGGGCCCCATGCCAAAACTTGTTTGGCCCTGACACTAAGGGGAAGCTGCGAGGTTAACAGAAACTCAGCACCTGGTGTTGAGGCCTGAGGGGGTGATAGTTTTAAGGGTCCACATCCACCATAACTCTGTCTTGAGGAGGGTCGTCTCATTTGGACATGTCTCCAGAATGGTGAACATCAGGTCCTTGATAGAATGTCCTGGCAGTTTAAAATGGGTATAGAGTAATGAGCAGTCACGGTCATCCTCTATCCCCCGCCGGATGTTGGATTTGTGGTTGTTCATCCTTCTCCGGAAACACATGGTCTGTCCGACGTACTGGTTGACTGTAG
>NMRB01003885.1:37567-50085 GCA_002633025.1 Notospermus geniculatus | reverse complement strand
GCCTACATTGGGTTATGGATTGCAGTAGGTAGTGAGAATTGGCAATAAAGAAATGCACCACGTTCATTGGCTTATGGATTGCAGTACGTAGTGAGAATTGGCAATAAAGAAATGCACCATGTTCATTGGCTTATGGATTGCAGTAGGTAGTGAGAATTGGCAATATTATGCACCATGTACATTGGGTTATGGATTGCAGTACGTAGTGAGAATTGGCAATAAAGAAATGCACCATGTACATTGGGTTTAATGGACTGCACAAGAAATGCTTGCCTCAAGAAGATCGCTCCTCTCTTTCATGCTTTCGATCACCAGAACTATTCTGGCATTATTTCTCAGCATTTACACGATCTCTGCCTGATGCCATCAAGTATTCTGAGCCATCTGCAGAAAGGTGGATTTGCTCTAAAAGGTATACCATTCTACTCGGTTGCATGGATAAGGCTCATGAGAAGACCATCAATAAGGATGTGAAAAGTGCTCTTTCCATTCCTGATGATGACTATGTAGTTGCCAAGTCTAGATACTTACCTTATCGAGCTAACTGGTTCCAGAAGGTTGATGCACAACTCCAGCCCCAAAGGTTTGATAGGAAATTCCTTGTCTTCCCTCCTTTTATCATCCAACTAGAACTTCGCAACATCTCACAGTGCCAAATGAAGTTCAAGAATACCTGTGTCAATTCATTTGATTACAACAAAGAGAATCATTGTAGCACTTGCAATACATTGTATATTCAAACTGGGCCTGCCATTCCATCCACTCCTCTTAAACAGAAACAGTTGAGAGAATTGTCTGCCTTCAGAATTTTATCGGATTCGTCGCCACATAAAACACCACGGGGGGAGAAATCTCGTCATCCAAGTGATGACCACAAAATTGCATCGTTACATTTCATTCGTGTGTTGCCACCAGAAGTCTCACTGCCTGAATTTTGGCTTTACGTAATAGGCAGAGGCTTCAACTTTTTTACGGTTGTGGGGTACATGAATTTGTCAACTTGATGCCTTGAATTCCATTTCTGAGGATAACAGATGTTTTCAGCGCAATTAGAAAAGACTGAGCGTAAGCGTTGCTTAAAATGCTGAATTGAATGCTACTGCAGCAGTGAGGAAATTGGGCCTTGTTCTGTAGAAGGTAGTGTCGGAGGTGATTTGCGTTGTGTCGTCTTGTCTTCGGCCGTTGGATGTGCTCGTGTACAGGTCCCGTTTCAAGCATAAAGTCATGTCGGACCAGGAGAAATCTGCGTCACAAGGGGCGTACAAGGTGCATGTTGTGACATCAAGAAAGGGAGATCCCAGTACAAGCCCAGATTATGGCGCCACTACGGAGGATGGAACTGGGAAGGAGAGAGTACTTCACCGTAATCTGCTGTTACCATGTCCTGGCTTACCTTTACCTCTCGACACTGATACTCCACCTCGTGATACCACGGCAAGGTATAAAGCCCGCAGCTCCAATTGAGAATGAACAACCTCAATGTGACGATGATTCAGATAGTGAGGATGAATTTGTTGGGATTGCGATCGGCAATTTTCAACAGGAGGGAGAGAGGTCCAGTAATGAAGTAGAACCTCTTGGATTGGATAATGCAGATGGCAGTGAAAATCAGGCGGTGGCTATTGAGGACTGCAGAGTCAGTCCTGAATCACAACCCGAGGAACCTAGCGTCATCGAATCATCACAGTTGAGGCCGGATGCGGCATCACGTGTGAACTGGGAAATACGTTCCTGTGTAATCTTGATGAGGATGATGTCTCCGTGAGTTAAAGCGAATCGATGGTGAAAAATTTAGAAATAGAATTTGAAAGGGGACGACTTTTCAGGAAAAAATGTAAACAAACTTCTCCAGAATGTCAACAAAGACATTTTCCTGCATTTTGATTGGCTGAATTTTGTGTTTACACAAACACCAGCCAAATGTAAACAAAATCCGCTATCAATTCGCTTTAATGAGGACGATGTTAAAGTCGTGATTCTCAGTTGATGAACAATTTCAAATTTTAAGCGCAAGAAATGAAATTATAATTTAATGAGTAAACCATAAATAGATATAATAATATTACAAAAAGAGGAAGTCATAAAAGAAAAAGTGATGAAGGAAAACCCGGTTCCTAAATAGTGTGGTTCTGTCAGTGCCAAAATTGGAGGACGAAATCCTTGAACTCCTCCCAGTTAAAATACCGGACCCCACGAAAAAGGATGACGGCCTGGAAAATGGAGACATGTTCTAGTGGTTCTGAGGCAGTTGGTCCTCCTGAAAAAAGACCAAGGACAAACAAGTGATCGGTCGGCTTGCAATGTGTGGCCTGGGTGAAAAATGTGGTAAGACCAGTAAGGGGCTGCAGAGTCAAGACCTGGATCGGTTGGCCTCCCTGGAGGGGAAGATGCGAAAACTGCAGGAGACCTCGGGAAGTGTTTCGGTGGATACGGCGCTAGCCCAGACACGTGCGCTGGTGGGCAGAGCATCTTCCACGAATTCTCCGCTTCTGGCGGCGGTTGAGGTGCTGGCGGATACAACCGCCGTCCACAACCACCTGGAAAAGGATAACTACAAGGCACCCCTTAAGATGGTTCGGGAAAAGGAGACGTTGAGCTACCCACTGCAAGGCCTCGTGGTAGGCTAAAGTTATTAGGAACAGAGGTTGATAGGAAGATTTACTCCAGTGCTGAGGCTTGGCAGAAGGCCCACTAGAGGGTTTTATTTTCATTCGCATCAATTTAGGAAATTTTGGGATTTATCGGTGATTCCAGAAGGGTTTAGGCCTAGGCCTACATGGGTTGGGCAACTTTGCAGATGGATAGAGGTCCAGGCAATTGTTCCTCCTTTTACTTTCCCCAGGGACATCTAAGTCCCAGTGGCACGCCACGTTGGGGGGAGGGAGGGGGCGGCACCTCGCAAAGCAAGAAACATCAGGTCAGTTGGATAAATTGCGAGGGTAGCCCCCTCCCTCCCCTACCGATGACTGGACCCACTTATCAGTTCGTCGCAGAATGACGGGAGCCAGTGGGAGGAGTTGTTGCATAATTTGCCATTGCGGGACCCGAGCCAATTTGTGGCTGGCCAGTTACACCAGAACCCGGACAGGTGGCAGCACCTCACAGAGTGCGTTAGCAATGAAGACTCAAAGCGAGTTTCGGATTGGATTGAGAAGGGCATCAATGTTGAAGATTTCATGAGACCTTTTAAGGGAGTTTTCAGGGTTGTGCCTATAACCACACAGCACCATCGCATAAATCACAACTCGTGTGAGCAATTCAGGGTCGAGATTTCCCGCCAACTGGAAGAGAGGTTGCGTAATAGATCTTTGATTCTTGTGGGGAAAGTAGGGGAAGTGGAACCCCCTCAGTTGGTGATGCCCCTGGTAATGGTCCCTGGCACGAAGAAAAACAGGCTGTGCCATGATGAAAGGTTTCTAAATTTCTTCATGAGGAGTGAAACCTTTTAAAGGTTTAAACCTTTTGCATGTTGCATCTGGTGAAGGCGCATGGCGGTAAAGATGATGAATCTGCGACGACAGCGTTGGATCTCGCGGTGCCGTGGGGGTCCTTGACGCATTTGGAATAAAGTATGTCCATGTACAGCTTGGTGCGCCTGATGACGTTGATGATGACAATTACGCAGAAACTGATCCCAGATCTGCCCTCGATGGAGTCCAATCGGGAGAGCTGCGAAAACTAGCGTCATCCGCCACCTTGGATTCAGCAATGGCGGTGTGCATGTTTGCCATCTCCTATTTTTCGGCAAAATGGCGCAATTTAATCTAGCCGACGCAGTCTCCTGGCACTAGGGAGGTTTCGCAAGCGCCCAGTTAGGCCATACGACGACGTTTATCTATTGTTTGGGTATACCCACACAATAGATAAACGTCGTCGTAGGGCCTAACCGGGCGCTTGCGAAACCTCCCTACTGACAAGCAGGACGCTCGCAATAGGCCTACTGGCAGTTAGGTAGAATTGTGGTAAGACCAGTGAGGACGGTGTGGGTGGGTGTGCCTTTCCGAGGCATGACCACCAGTCCCCAAAGTGGCATGCAGCATGGGTGCAATCACACAAGAGCGGACTTTCGTTACAAGAAAACGTCTTCTTTCATCTGCTCATACCATTGAGGAGAGNACCAGATGTCCCCTGAACAAAAGAAGCGGGCATCTGATATCAGGGGCATTACATTACATTACACCTGTATCACTACATGTACTTGAACAGGTTTATTTTTCCAGACCAACAACATGGGACAGTTTTTGTTATTCCAGGAAAGCACACACTTAGCATTTTCAAGTTTGGAGATGTGCTCTGAATCCACGTACTATCAACACCAACTCCAGTCTATCCTGAAATAAAGGAGAAAGATAAGAGTGCTGAAGTAAGAGAGAAAGACACGAGTGAAGAAATAAAAGAGAAAGACACGAAAGGAAAAACGTTACACCGTCAGTCGATTTCAGCGCTCTTGGACTAACATTCACATAGACCATCACTACCAGGCAGGTACCCCTTTTACACCTGGGTGGGGTGAAGCAAGTGAGGCAAAGTGACTTGCTCAAGGTCACAAGCGAGCGTGTTTTTCCTTGATCAGGACTGGGAATCGAACCCGGGACCCTCTGATCAGGAGCCCGTCTCGCTAACCACTAGTCCACGGCGCTCCTCCATGTGCAGTACACATACACAACGTAACTATACTACTGAATTAACAGGTCACGTTCTGGTGACTACAATCCTCTGGCAATGGCTGGAGTTGTGAAGATGAAAATTATGAGTGCAGGATCTATGTGGGGCAGTGACTATCATTCCAAAGTTTTTGTACCGGGGAAGGGCATGTATGATTTGTATTCTCCCCCGAGCTTGAAGAATGAATTGTTAGGTTTTTGTACCGGGGAAGGGCATGTATGATTTGTATTCTCCCCCGAGCTTGAAGAATGAATTGTTAGCTAGGTTCTTGTACCGGGGAAGGGCATGTATGATTNCATGTATGATTTGTATTCTCCCCCGAGCTTGAAGAATGAATTGTTAGGTTTTTGTACCGGGGAAGGGCATATATGATTTGTATTCGCCCCCGAGCTTGAAGAATGAATTGTTAGGTTTTTGTACCGGGGAAGGGCATGTATGATTTGTATTCTCTCCCGAGCTTGAAGAATGAATTGTCAGGTTTTTGTACCGGGGAAGGGCATGTATGATTTGTATTCTCCCCCGAGCTTGAAGAATGAATTGTTAGGTTTTGTACCGGGGAAGGGCATGTATGATTTGTATTCTCCCCTGAGCTTGAAGAATGAATTGTTAGGTTGGGTGCGTGAACGATATGTAAAAATGTTTTCCCAGTGGATATTTTGCCGGAACTGGTTTAGCATTTTTATGGCTATTTTACCGTGAATTCTCTTGCACATGCACAGTTCACATTTTTCGGACTTCCGCAAAATCACGACATGGCGCTGAAAGTCGGCGATGAATTTCCGTCGTTTTCTGCCGTGGAAGAGGTAATTAAAGCTTTAGAAAATCAACAATGCATCACGTATTAGCGGAGAAACTCCAGAACATATCATCAGCCATGTTGAAAAGGCTGCCCAAACTGTCACTAAATGATGATTTTAAGATGAGCCGCAATGAACTAAGATGACACCGGAAGAGAATGGAAGAAATAGATTATTTCAGATTTCATAACAGACAGACAATATTGAAAGTGACAAACATTTGGTCTCAACCTGCCAAGCTAAAGAGCAACATGCAACTGGTTTTGCTGTGGACATGGATGGTGGAGGGTCACATATATGTAGGCCTAACAAGTTCCAGATCAATACCCCCAGCGGTTACGAACCGTACCCTGCTAACGGACGACGACGACGGATGCTGCACCATCGTAAGAGCTCACCAGCTGAGCTAAAAATGGCCACCATGGTTTTCATCACTTGAGAAGTTTTGACGCGCACTGATATGCCAACTCACCCTTCATCAAGTAAGGTAGCATACTTCCAACTCCTTTTATGTGTAGCAACAGTCTCCATGCCAATTTCATACCCAGATCTACCTCATCCGAGGATATCTCTGGCAAGGGCTACGACTTGACCAAAATTTCTGGTCAGCCGCTGGCAGCGTACCAAAATGTTTGTTTCACGTAATATTTCGTTCTCCAATGATGGAAAAATATCATATATACCTAAAAAGCCATATAATACACCCAAAATACGAAGTTGATTGAGTATTAGAGCAATTTCAAATGAATAGCTTAGTTGGGAACATCATGCCACGGGTGCCAGCTCGGTGTGATTCGCCTCAAAATTAGTATATCGCGCATGCGCAGTATTCCTGAAGTCGTCAGCCCTTTCCAGTGGTGTTGTAGGAACCTAAACCCACTGGGGACGAGTTTGTCTCCATGCCTAATTGATAACTTAGATCTTTAATATACATGTACCGGTAGGTAGATTCGAACAATCTTGTTGAGGAGTCCTGATCAGTGTGTACACTCGCTATCGTGATCAACCTCACTCCCATGAATTACCGCTGTGTATACAGTGTACATCGATCCTGTGCATAAAACTATGAACGAGGTCACATAATGAGATGCAATACGACGGCATCACGAAACCAGTTTACTCAACCATAGCGTCACCGTGCCGCTTAAAATACACTGACGGCGTCGAGAGAGAGGTCATAGCAGAAGCTACACTTGCTAAAGACTAGCGTAGCCAAAAACCAAGGTTGAGGTCTACACAACCACAGAGAGGTACAGTCATGGACATTAGTTTATCTACACCTGATAAGTTGAATATTTCAAATACCACTGGGCAGATTTTAACACGGTTTGTTCCATATGAAAGTACATCTTGTTGGTTATATTTCTGCATCAAAATTTGGGAAATTTGGAAATATCGTAATTAGGCCTATGTAATAGCTCAGCAGAAAAAACACTAAAAATCAAACTTCTTATTATGTAATATTTTTGAGATTTTTGTTGCAGATGTGATAGAGTGGAACTTTCTAAGATTTTGTGCTTTGTTTCATCAAAACATGTTGAGTGGTTGCTGAGATATTTGAGATTATCAAAATTTTGATAATGTGAGATTTTCGTGTTTTGTAGGAAATTTTGATGCCATTAGATAAAGCTAACCTCGGAACATGGATTTACAAAATTTTGGAACTTTTTGTCTTAACTGGGCAGACATATTGCGTATTTTTCAAAGTATCAAAATATTGATATTTTGAAAAACATACTTAACGTCTAAGCAGTTTTGGCTAAACGTTCCAAAACTTCATAATTCTTCATTTTTCGGTGAACTCTGTCTTCTGATATCAAAATTTTGTAAAAAATTGAAAAATCTCAAATTATCGAAATGTTGATAATCTCAAATATCTCAGCAACCACTCAACAGATTTTGATGAAATCAGGCCTTTAGATTCCCCCGAGAGAGAAACACCCTGTACATGTATTTTTTCCATGCTAATTTGGGGACATTATAGGCGCATCGTGATTTTGTCGATCGAGGACGAGTTCAAAGTTTATTCAGTGAAAAACACACACTGGGGATCAAAGGGTTAAATTGAAACAGGTGTACTGTAAACAATTCATGGAGAATGCTGACCTTTCTGAGCAAATACTTCAGAGTCTAAAAGTTGATTAAAATCATAAATACCGTCAGTGATCAATGGTTAGGGGTTAAAACTTCAAAATGTGGTCAAGTTGGAAAGGGTTAACCAGGACTTATTTCCAACATACTAGCCAATACCAATCCCTTGTAAAAACCCCAATGTCAATACAAGTAATCATTTTGTCTTATCAGCAGATATAGTTCAATGCAGTTGAGTATGAGATCCATGGGCCTCTAGTTACAGCATTTTCTCGCCGAAAAGATCGTCAGTACCATGCGGCCGAAAGGTCGGTGGTCCCAGAAGTAAGATCAGCCATTGAAGTAAATATCTGTTTACTGGAAAGAAATTGGTAAAAGAATCTGGTATGACTGAAAAGAGCATTCTTCCTAGATTAGACCCAAATAAATTATTGAAGAATGCAAGCAAAGGTTTCGGAGAAATGGACTTAGAAATGTAACGATCTCCTGTCAGATTAAAATGCTGAAGTCGGGATGTACTGTGATGTCCAAAGCTAATGGCGTTTAGTACCGAACCAAACACTGTGTTACTGTTGAGAAATCTTGGACCTTTTTGTTTTGCCTTGTTACTTTGGGATAATTTGGGGACATTTTGCAGGATCGAATTTGGGGACATTTGGGAAAGCTAATTTGGGAACCGACGTGTACCGTCGTTTCTTCAGGGGAATCTAAAGGCCTGATAAAGTCCATGATCCTTAGAACGTTCCACTCTATCAAAACTGCCACAAAAGTCACAAAAAAATTACGTAATAAAAATGTTGATTTTTACGATTTTTTCTGATGAGCTATTACGTAATTACGATATTTCCAAATTTCCAAAATTTTGGTGCAGGAATATGACCAAGAAGATGTACTTTCTTATGGAACAAACCGTGTTAAAATCGGCCAAGTAGTATATGAAATATTCAACTTATCAGGTGTAGATAAACTAATGTCCATGACTG
The DNA here is from genome assembly GCA_002633025.1 of Notospermus geniculatus. NCBI lineage: Eukaryota > Metazoa > Nemertea > Pilidiophora > Heteronemertea > Lineidae > Notospermus > Notospermus geniculatus. The sequence continues at coordinate 41,549 of NMRB01003885.1, read as the reverse complement.
TACATATGTATCCAGCTTACAGATTAAAATAAAATAATATTGAATCAAGAGGTGAGTGCAAAATTTGGTATTATTAGCTCTATAGACAACTTTGAGTGAATTTTAAATATACCGCAGGAGGAAACAGGCATGCTCGGAAAAAACCTGCGCCGTCAGAAAAAGTGGCTCTCTCAATCACATGAAGACCAGGGCCCATATTCATAAAACCCTGCTAGGCTTAGTTGCCTGCTAAAGTGCCTAGTTTGTACAGGCCGATGTACACAACAAGCAGCCAACTAAGCTAGCAAGGTTTTATGAATACCGGTACTAAAGTATGGGCCCAGGTTCAGTAGGGAATTGGACCTGGAATGTAAGACGTGATAGGGGCCAATGTTTCCATTGCACCACTCCGACAACCCCAGCAAGTCTGACAGGTTAACAGAACCATAACGTCCAAGACAAAACAGCAATGTAGAGACTTCAGTGTATATCATGACCTGCGTTACGTCATCATTTTACAAAAGTGGCTGTCAAAATTGCCAACAACACAGCGCTGTAGGCCTAAGCCTCAGCAGATCATCATTGATCTGATATCCAAATAAACCCTGCCATTCTCTGGCGTGAATCATATTAAACCCTCAAAACAATCAGAAGCACAAGTTGATGAATATACCGACGCCAAGGTCAATGCAACAAATGAAATGGTCCATGGACCATGTGCTCACTGGGTTGGACATAACAGTCTAATGACAGAGGGAGGTACATATCAGTTATGAGCAATCTCGGTCAAGTCATTCCCAGAAAAGACTTTGATGATTTTCGAGTTACGCCACCTGGCGGCCATATTGGATGTCCGACCGGGCCAAAACTTCACATGGACATAAAGGTCATCTGCAGGGGGCCACATAGCACATTGGAGCACTTTGGGTTAAGGCATTCCCGAGTTACAGCACTTTGATGATTTCCGGCTTACGCCACCTGGCGGCCATATTGGATGTCCGATCGGGTCGAAACTTCACATGGACATAAAGGTCATCTGCAGGGGGCCACATAGCAAATTGGAGCGCTTTGGGTTAAGGCGTTCCTGAGTTACAGCACTTTGATGATTTTTGGGTTACGCCACCTGGTGGCCATGTTTGAAGTCAAATCAGGCCGAAATTTGACATGCATGTAAAGGTCATCTAGATGGAGGTAAATATCAAATTTGAGCACTCTGCGTCAAGCCGTTCCTGAGTAATAGCACTTACTTGATTTTCAGGTTACGCCACCTGGCGGCCATATTGGATGTCGAATCGGGCCGAAACTTGGTATTTTTTAAGGTACCCCTCCAATGCATGTTTATGCAAGATATGAAGTTGCTCGGTGAAATAATGACAAACTGTGGCAGGTTCGTCACTTTTGTCGAACTTTGACCTCTGTGACCTTGAAAAGTAGGTCAAATCAAAAACCCGTTATATATGTTATGTATCCTTATTAGCTACACCTATGATAAAAATTTGAAGATGATCTAGTCATTAGTTCAGGAGTTATTGTACTTTTTGTGTTTTTGGTTTCCGCCACCTGGTGGCCAAACTGAGAGTCGAATCGGACCGAAACTTGGTGTCGTGGGTCATCTGACTTAGGGGTATATATGTACCAAGTTTCAGATCAATAGCTCCAGCGGTTACGAAACGTGCCCTGCTAACGGACAACGACGACGACGACGACGGACGACGACGACGACGGACGACGACGGACGCTGCACCATCGTAATAGCTCACCCCAGTGAGCTAAAAATGGAATACTGGTTGCAGTCACTGCTTTTGTCGTAAAACAGTCGATAGCACAGAAGAGTTTCAACCCCTTCACTGCTCGGGCCAATTTCGGCAAAAACGGAAAAAGAAGGCAGGGTCTCTGCCAGGAATTTTTTTGAGGGAACTAAATACTTCAAAATCAGCAAAAACCCCATGAAATTAAAGAAAACATCCCTCTTCTGTTCCTTTGAGGGTACTAGCAAAGTACACTTACAGTACAGGTCACAATTGACATCCCTACGGCTTCGCGTAAGTTACTCGTAAGTTACGAGTAACTTACGGGTAACTCACGGCTTTGGTTTCGCGCAACTCACCGCGTAACTCGCCAAAATTGCGCAACTCGCCTCATAAATCGCTGTGTAACTCACCGCGTAACTAGCGTAATTCGCGTAACTCACCTCGTAAGTTACGCGGTGAGTTGTTGCGTAAGTTACGAGTGACTTACGCGTAACTTGCGTGAATTTAGGGATGTCAATTGTGACCTGTACTGTAGTACCCGCTGGCGGAAATACTGGAAGACATATCACTCGCAGCACTGACCTCTCAGCAGTGAAGGACAAGTAATCACGCTGGTGACTCAACTTTTTTTCGTACGCGATTTTACTCATGCATAACTATCGTGTTGACTATTTTTGCAGTTGTTTCGGCAAATAGAAGGGGTGGGTGACAGCTTATTTTGTAATCACCATGGTGATTACAAAATCACCATGAAAAAAAGTTGAGTCACCAGCGTGGTAATAGCAGGTTTCTAAGGTGAAAGACATAGCTTCCTACCGGACTCGAACCCACGGACACTCTCATGAGGCAGCAATCGCCAGCACTCAGGGGCAGCACACCTTACTCACTAGGCCAAATCCCCATCTTCAAAGAAGATGGTTCAATGACCTGTGTTAAACGAGGCGTCTCTCAGTACCCTGCGAGTAGTCCAAGTAATCTCCAAACCCAAACAGTTTTATGTTGTACAAGGGGCAGTGAAAGGGTTGAAAGACTGGAGCAAAACATACCACAAGTCCAAACAAATCTGTGCATGCATATTAAAGGGAACTGGTCGCGGCAGCCAAAAATGACACTAAAGATAATTTTGTGGCCCACTAAATGCGATATTAAATTTTCAAAATTACAAATTTCATATTTTAGAGGATTATTTCAGTAGGTAAGCATAGATTGTAGTTGACCATGTTCTAAACGCTATTCAAAGGCAGCAACTGGGCAAATATGCTATTAGTAGGCAACAAATTTCCCACGTGTGGCAAGTAATAGATTCAAAATGGCGGCGTTTGATTCTCTATTTAGATATTTTTGACTGGCATGACCAGTTCGCTTTAAGATTCAAAAGTCAATTTCTTGTGCAAATTTTAAACCTTAAGATTAAGATAACAAAAATCCAGTTAACCCTTTCGGGACAGATCCTGCCACATTCCATCGCTTCTTTCAGCCTGCTTATTTCAAAAAAAATTCTACACGGGGTGGGACACACCCCATGGCACTTAGTGACCTCATCACCACCTCAAAAATAATCCTGGCGGAAACCCCGAGTTGGGGAAGATTTTTTTCCAAACAAACTCAGGACCGAAAGGGTTAACGCGAAAGAAAATTTTTATGGTTTTGCCTTCCTGTCACTGTCTCTGTTGATGACCATCAGCGTGTATTTCCTGAATGTCCATCACTGTTGTTCAGGGATGTGAAATTCTGGCTGGTCAAACACAAGTTTTCTTGAACTTGAGATCATATTTCTGTCAGCTGTAAAAATAGTTAAGGTACCAACAAAAACATTTAGGAGTACAGTAAGAGCTAAAAGTACATTAGATATCCTGCCTTTTATGAATCCCTTCAGACACTACACAACATGAAAGAGGCTGCGAACGGGAACAGTCGAGAATAAAGATGGCGGACACCGACACAGGCCACCCAACAACCTTTGACCAAAATAATACATGAATTATAGGAGCTTCAAAGCAAATATATAGGAAAATTACAGGAATTTTAAACAAATTTTTTAGGAAAATTATAGGAATCAATGGTAAAAAGGTATCCGACATCATTTCACCACTCTTGACATGCCCATCACCTGAGGCATGTTGGCTACCCTCTGATTTGTAGGGCATATTTTACGAAAATTTTTTTTGAAGAGTAGGAATTCTTAGGAAAAAAGAGAAAGGAAATGGCAGCAGGGGGGCTCAGGCAGGTTTTACCTGTGAAGGCGTGGGGGG
>NMRB01003885.1:27383-37543 GCA_002633025.1 Notospermus geniculatus | reverse complement strand
GGGGGGGGGGATGAGTCGAATACAGCCAAGGTGTTAGTATTTAACTCCAAATTTTTCATTTTAAAAGGATATTTATGCAGTAATTTAAAAAGACCGGTCCCAATATTCATTGGTATGCCCATGATGATGCATTCACTCACTCCACATATTTCATCTTTCTGGCCGTGGTAGGCTGCCTCAAATAAGTGATCAGCAGTCTTCTCAAACTGAAATCAGAGAAAGGGCAAGATAAGAGGTGAAATGAAATGGTCCATAGACGTGTGCTCACCTGGATCAATGTACCATACAGTACAGGTCACAATTGACATCCCTAAATTCACGTAAGTTACGAGTAAGTTACGCAACAACTCACGAGCTATGTTACGCGCAACTTACAAGGTGAGTTACGCGGTGAATTATGTGAATTTCGCTAGCTACGCAGTGATTTACGAGGCGAGTTACGCGATTTTGGTGAGTTATGCAGTGAGTTACACAAAACCAAAGCCGTAACTTACTAGTAACTTACGCGAAGCCGTAGGGATGTCAATTGTGACCTGTACTGTATTTGTATTTCATTTTTCCGTCAGGGCTGACACTATAGCATAATTGGCCCTGGTAAGTACGGAGGAGGCCATCACAAGCTACTCATGTTCCTCACGTGGATGGAGTCTTTTACTTGTCCTTGCAAAGACACAAGGTACAAGGCACCACGGCTTACTGTCCCATGCGACGGACGTGAAGAGCCGGGAATGAAATCCCATATGGCCCGGGCTGGATTCAAACCCAGGACCTGCCGCTTGCTAAGCGGACATGACAACCACGAGGCTATCAGGGCTCCTCAAATGTACTGTACCACAAGAAGGAAAGACAAATGTTAAAGCTGAACTGCATGAACGAAAAGCCCCCATGCGACGATCAAGAGAAATGCTAACGCCCTGCAAACACCTCAAACGAAGGCTCAGAACATGATAGACACCACGATGCCAGGAGGGCTCCACCTTATTTGTCTTCGAGCTGTCAAGGTGTCAACATCCTCTGGTGAGCTCCTGCTGAACACTTTTTTTGAAAGAAAAAAGTTCGACCCAGCTGGGAATCAAACATGCGCCCTGTTACCTTTGCTCCACCGTCTTCCCCATTTGGCCACCGATCTTGTTGATAGGCTTCCTGTGTATTCTCTTATTCACAGTATTATTACGCAAGTCGAAGGCCTACATCTATGACAAACACAAATCATGTCCTTGTCAGCTGGCTCGTTGCCCAAGTGAATAGAGTGGTGGATTATAAATCAGGAGGTCGGCGGTTCGAATCCCGTTTAAATGAGTATAATTTTTTTCTTCGGGTAGTGTAGGAGGTGTCCGGAGATGTTGACAGCTCTGTTGCCAGAAGACAAATATGGTGGTGCCCTCCTGGCCTCGTTGGGTCTATCATGTTCTGAGCCTTCGTTTGAGGTGTTTGCAGGGCGTTAGCATTTCTCTTGATCGTCGCATGGGGGCTTTTCGTTCATGCAGTTCAGCTTTAAGTCGAAATAGTAGGAGTTTCCAAACACACATATGTGAGGCGGTCTAGGAAAACCCGTCGGATGTTGCGTTTGAGGAAAGCGTTAATGGCCTTGGTGAACCCGCACATTTCAATAGCTGAAATATACTACGTAACAGGTGAACAGTAGCAGATCAATGCACAGGCAATCTGACAGCAGTTGTTGATCACTCAGCGACTTCCGACGGGTTTTCCTAGACCGCCACACAAATAGTTTTTCTATTTTTTACATACTCCTTCATCAGGCGTATTAAGTTGTGTATGCAAACAATAGGCCCTAATCAATGGGTTGTTGTTGTTTATCAAACGCTTATTTGCTTACTTACCGAAGCCAGCATGAGGACACTCTCTTTCATCTTGGCAAGACCATGTCTTGTTATACCAAGCACTTCACCCTGGAAAACATCACATTCAAATGAATGAAAGAAGCCAGGTGGCTACATAAGAGCACTATTGAGGAACAATCCAGTCAGTTTATTTGAAAGCAGGCCTGTTTGTTATTCAGAAAGTGGCTGATTTTAGTTTGAGAGAGCGTAAAAACATATCTGTAAACCAGCTGGATGAAAATGACAGATCAGTTTAATTTAAAGCGCCACTATATGCACTGGGTTTAAGGAATGGGAGACTTTCCTGCCGTCAAGCCGCCCATACACGTTCAATATTATTGCACAATTTTAGGACCAAAATGGGCAATATTATATTGCCAATCTTTCTTCCACCCATCATGCCAGAAGCACATACCCCTATTTTTGGCCCCATACTGTGCAATAATATTGATCGTGTATGGGCGCTTTTAGAGGCCGCCTGCTAGTGGTCCTAAACGTCACAAAATTTGACATCAAAGACATAAACCATGGTGTCCGCGTCATTATGGATGACGTCATGCGGTGCACTTCTTCTCTGTGGCGTCGAATTTCATGACGTCCTAGGACCGCTAACTTGTGGTGGCCTTTGATGACAGGAAGTCTCCCATTGATACCAAACTGTCGGTACTGGTCGTCTCACCAAACCCGCGAGGGTGGGCTAAAATGAAGACCTAAACCCAAGGCGCCGAGGTGCTTCGCCGAGGGTTTAGGAGGTCAGAATGACAGCTCCACCTGCCTTACGCAAGCTATGATCCTCGGGTGTTTCCAGGGATTCCCCAGATGCCGTATGATGTCCTACCCAGTTAACGGGTTAATAATGAGGAATACTCACCCTGAAAGTCATGAGATCAGCCAACAACATGACATGTCTGATGTCAATACTCATTCCATGGTTGACCATCGTGTACTGGATCTGACTCATGATGGTTGACCTACAGAATAAGCAGAATGAAGTGTAGACAAAAAATAATGTCCTTACGTATTTTTTTAAATATCATTACCAGCCTCGTAACCCTGTTGGATTTTTGCCAGAGGTATGGAGTCCACGACAGGCTACAATCCACCTGTGTGAGGTCTTTTACTTGCCCTGGCATAGACACTCAGGTACAAGGGACCACAGCTTTAGTCCCATCCGACGGACCCTGCATTTCTGTGTCACAACTTTTTGTACATGCCTTCGCCCGGAGTCAAACCTCTATATTAAGGACGCCTTTGGGAGTGACCGATACTGTCCTTCAGGCTTCCTTTACATTGAAGTATACGGTATACGAAAACACCAGTGAACAATGGCTTCACGGTCGTGAATCCTCGGGAAGCCTTTGTTAATCGGTGTTTTCGTATACCGTATATTTCTATGTAACGGAAGCCTAATTGACAGCTGTTCTGACAACGGTCAAAAAAGATAGAAATGACCAGTTTGAGACTAATTTTGGTTTTTGGCGCCTGACTGGCCAAAATAGCAATCATATCGCACCCAAAATCGAACTTGATCTAGATTCTGTGGTCATACACGACCATATGCAGCATGAAATTGATCTGTCAAAAACTAAAGGTGCTATCCATGTGTAATAGTGTCAGCGCTCCAACAAGCCCGGGCTACCGGGAAATTCCCTTTAGCTCAGTCGGTAGAGCGTTTGACTTTGAAGCGGGAGGTCCCGGGTTTGAAACCCAGATTGGACCCTCGGCTTTTTTCAACTGCTACACATCTGACAAGGGAAAAGTTTATGGATGAACACATGCACGGACGACAGACCACCACTAAAGGTGCCATACAGGAGGGAGATGCAGGATTTGGAAGAGGGGACGCACTGAACTAGGAACATTGAAATGTATGCCAAGTTCCAGAATTTCCCAGTCGATTTTACAGATTTATTGGCCAAAAGGGTGGCCAAAATGGGCCGGGTGCACCCCCCTTGGATCTGCACCTGAAGCACAGCATAAGCTCCTTTGGCCACAATAGGCCAAGCAGGCCAAAAATTTTGTTCCAGATCGTATATTCTGTCAGAAAAAAACGTAAATTCCTCATGTGGCTCTCAATTCCGCATTTGACAGGTGAAGTATGCTCGGTTTGCTTACCGTGCGGCTTCAATACCGAGTGTCTTCTCCACTTCATATGTATTGTTGGATGTAGTCCTCCTGTAGTTCACTCCAAGTGTTGCTAGGACATGCAACAGGTTGTCACCCTCCACGAGTAGTTGATACGTTAAACCACCCTTACGCTCATCGATGTGGATAACTGCCCTGCTGACTTGCTGTATGCCCTGGAAAAAAAGAACATATGCACTTCATGCTGATATCAGGTCCCACCAGCAACTGCCTGCGTTTTGAGCTGTAAAGCCTCAAGTGGGGCTGTCAATCAAAGCCGGTTCGGCGCGCCACAATCAAAATGGCGAAACCGTTTCTCTGTGCGAAGCAGAGAGTCAAATATTTCCCTAGCGGTTACACTAGGGATTTATTTATGATGCGCTAACTGATTGCACCCCTGCGGTTACCAGGGTGTAGTAGTGGAAATTATTCCACCTAATACGCTCATAATCCAAAGATTTTGGGCCACTTGTGTAGAGCCACACACAACGATGTGAAACTCTCAACAAGGGACGTCAAGATGGAGCTCGTACGCATGCGCCAGGTTCTCATGGGAGCACTTTTAGGGAATTGGGACATGAAACAAGATCAACTATTTTCAAAGGCGTTTAATTCATGGTCACAGCTGCCCAGGGACATATAAATTCAGGGTTCAAAGGGCTAAAGCGTACCTTGATGACCACCTTTGGTAGGAGCTCCTTCAGCTGCTGTAGGACATAGTACATGGAACTTTTACTGTTCTCCAATGGCTCCACACAAATTATGTTGTTGCCGTGGCAGCGGATTTGCTGAAATCAAGTATGACACAAAATAATGTATGACAATCTTTGCACGCACCAAGGACAGGCATTACATCGCACTCGTGCCCGTAATTTACTGCCAGGAGGTGCATATAGTATTGCCCCCCACCCATGATCTTTGATCAAAACCACACTCAAGACTGAAGTTTAGAGATCGATTTACGGTTCCCATACATCTGGTCAACCTCCACTGCCAGTATGATCATTGGAAGGCACTTCGTCATTGCCAAGCTTATCAACATTCATAGAAAATGCATTAGCCCAACTACATGTACTGAGTTTACTCGTAGTGGCAACGGGGAGGACATCTGTGACTACAAGTATACTCGTAGCTGGCAGTCAATGCGTTAACTGAATTCAATTGCATATCTTACCCCTGGTTTGATTCGTAATTTTGAGTTGCATATTGACAGCACAATAGAATCAATGGACACCTCAAGCTGAAAGAATGAAAAAGAAAAGGCATGTATAGAGTGTAGCTTAGGATTTTTGGTACAAGCTTTTGTGACAACTTTGTGTACACGTACATTTTTTGCACCCGAATATTCAAAAAGAGGCCAAGGAATCATTTGAAATATGTGACTCTCCACCACAAAACTAGTCGGAAGTCGCTCGGAGGTTGGCAGCTTGGGACTGAATTATCTGTCAATTTCAGTATTGTCGGTCTGTTGTGAAATCTGAGTGATTCTATTTCTTTCTTTACCGTATACGCAAATATTTTCACGGCTAAAATATTTAGCAGTTGGGGTCCGAAAGTACCTTTTTCGCGTGGATAAATATTCGCGGTTGGGGTCTCGATGTAAGATTTCAAAAACACTGCATTTTCAATGGCGAGTGTGACAGTTATGGTACGAAATCCACCGAAAAGAAAGAAATCCGCGCCGTCATAATCAACCTCACTGCTGGCGGGACCAATTCGCGATTTTCGCGGTAATTTTAATTCGCGAAAATATTTGCGTATACGATATCTCCTGGTGTCATCTCAGTATGTTTAGGCTCATTTTCCATGCGACTTCCGACTGGTTTTGTGGTCGAGGGTCACATATACTGAAGTCAGAGACACAAGCACAAACTTGAGTCACTACTGTCGAGCAAAATATTTTCACGTCGTGAATGTTCGTGAACGGTCTAAAAGGTTACATTCGCGGGGAGAAATATTCGCGGTAAAGGGCCTTTAAAAAGATTTCTGCAGGGAAATAAGTTCGCAAGTGTCGCACCCAAATCATGAAGAAGACACTTCTCATGAATGCCACATGCTGTATATGCTGGCACGATCATTACGGTACGAAACAGCTGCATATCACAACTTTCGTTATGTGTATTCTCCGGGAATGACGTCACGACGGGAATCCCCATTCGGTATTGGTCAACGGGTGCTGATGACTCATCGATGTACGATTTAGTGGGGATCAAAATTTGCATTGTGTATGGTGGGTATCCACGATAACTGGCATTCGCAGAGAAAAAATTTAGCAGTCCCACAGAAATTCAAGATTTTCGTGAGAATTTTTCTGTGCTAACATCTTTCGCTTCATGGTATTTCTCTGGTAGGGGGGCACTTAACAAGTTTTTTTAAAATTTTGCCTTACCTTCAGTAACTTGATCCTATCCAGGTCCAACTTCACAAGTAGAAAGCAGTCGTCTGGCAGGAACACTTCCTCCATGTACTCAGACACTTCACCAAGGGTCGTCTTCTCAATCCTACCTTTGACGATTCGTGCAAACTCCTGATCATCATCCGTATCCAAACACGCTGTGATAATTGGTGTACTGATGTTTTTCGCTGCGTTAATTATCTCTTTAATGCGAGGGACACCGAGCGTGATATTCATGGAGGCAACACCAGCGAAGTGAAATGTCTTCAACGTCATTTGTGTTCCCGGTTCACCAATACTCTGCGCACCGACCGCTCCAACTGCCGACCCGGGTTCAATCTTCGCTCTCAGATACTTCTCTTTGCAACATTTGAGGAATTCTGTTAACTGGAGTTGTGTCAACCTGCGGATTTGACTGACAACTGAAAAGAGGCAGAAGTGAATAGACAAACGCACGGGGACGGTTCTGATGGTGGTTCAACACGGTTCAAAACCATGCTGAATCGCCCAAAATGATGGCAGTTTGTTTGCAGGGTTTCCGCCAGAAAAAAAGAGGGTACGGACCAAAAAAATTTTTTGTTAAAGGTTTTAAACGATGTTTGGTGCCATTTTAGGCATATTTTGAAGCGTAAAATCCCCGCGCCGGTCATGCCGGTTGCTTGGTTTCGTCCGGCATGTCTGGGATAGGCTGGGTGGCTGGGGCCTGCAAGGCGCCTGCAATCTGGGACCTGTGTGACCAAACGAAGTCTTTGCCAAACTTGTCATGGTGAATACTGCTGTTAAATGGTGAAAAACAATGAATACTGCTGATAAATATGTGAATTTATCAAATAAAGACTGCATGTGCATGTAAAGTGAAGAACACTAGGTGAGGACATGTGTGTCAATGACTCATGTCAGTATTCAACAGGAAATAATATTGGGCCGTATTCAAAGAGTGATCATCGTGCAATTAAGACTCAGATGCGTGTAACTTCACTAAATGCACACACTTCACCATGCATTTGACGAAGTTACATGTGTCTAAAGCCTAGGTCACAAATGCACCGGGCGACGTACGATTTTCCCCACCCAGCGGTTTGCTGCGGATTTTAGAGACTGAAACTCAGATCTAAGCTGAATTATGCCGAAATCGCCTCAATGGATAAGCGGAAATTATGCCGAAATCGCCTCAATGGATAAGCGGAAATTAAACTACATCAAACTGGGCACCGTAGAAATTGGCCAAAATGTCTGTTTTTACTCGCCGTACGGGCCCCGGAGTGGATATGTGACCTAGGCTTTAGTCTTAAACATAACCAGTTTCTCACCTGCTGGAAGAGGACCGTGACGTGAGAATCTGGCTCGTTCGGTCTCGGTATCAACGGCAACATTCTTCAAGAACGCTCTGAAAAAGAACAAGAAACCCCATCATACTCGCCGCTCTTTGGAGTTGACATCTTCAACATTTGTGACACAGCCGCCATGTTCCGACCCGGATCACAGTGGTGCCACCTGAGAAACTCGGCTAATGCGCTGGCGATCCTCCACGGTGGTTAACATATTTCTTCCTCTAGTTACACCTCACATGAATTCTGATTGACCTGAATTATTTGTATCAAACAAACACTTTTGGTTTCATGATTCTCTACCAGGATCCGGAGAAACATACACGATTCTGAATTTGCCAGTTTGGCATGGACATTGGGACATCCTGTGTATAAGACATGAGCTCAACGTTTTGTTTTCAGATTTCCTTTAGAGTGCCATATTTGGCTACAATGGAAAAGTTTCCTGGGCATGACTTGGCCGGGGTAGGTATCCGGCTCTTTTATGACACAGATCCAGCAAAAAGTGGAAACGTTAGAGCTACAACACTTGCGAGAGCTGTAATCAACTGTAGTACTTGGAAATGTAAGACGAAGAATTATTAGTTGAAAGAGATAGGTCGGGTGACAAACGCGGAAGGCGGAACGCCGGATTTACGGACGGCGGATCTCGGAAGCAATCTCGTTCCCAGATCAACCTCATCCGAGGATATCTCTGGCAAGGGCTGCGACTTGACCAGAATTTCTGGTCAACCACTGGCAGCGTGCCAAAACGTTCCTTTCACACAATACACTGTTATTTCGTTCTTCGATGACTGAAAAATATCATACTGTACCCGCGCCCCAATACCGTCCTGGGCGGGATATCAGAGTAGGTGGTAGATTGTCATGTGGGCCGAGCTTAGTACGGTCGAAATAGCCATCAAGCGAATAGGCCCTATTGGTACACAACAGCAATTAGCATGTCAAAACTTCGCGGCACTGTGGTGATTCAAGGACTAGCAAGTCATGGTCCGATCATCTTACAATGAGGCCTATTCAGAAATGAACGTTGTTTATGTCATTGATTAATTATGCTCAGATAAAATACGTTGGTGTGTTCAGCTTTATCTTCTTGTCTGTACTGAATCCTCATCATTCACAATGAGTGTGCCAGTTTTACCACAGAGACTTATCACAGAGGTGAGCACAATGGCCCTGGCCATTTCATTTAATTGTTATAGCATGCGTTGTTCTAGATACTGCACCTATACAGGGTGTTTCAAAAAAAGTTGTCATCTCTAAAATATCTCCTAGAACCCAAACCCATGAATATTTTTGGCTCAGATTTTGTAAGCTGCTAGATGTAGACATACTCATAATGTTTATGTAATGTTTGTATGATGGTGTCTTGTTATGAAGGAACAGTGACACCAAAAGTAAAAGGGTCCGAAGTGTATGATTCACTTATTACGATGTTGTCACTGGAACTACAGGGTGTTTCAAAAAAAAGTTGTCATCTCTAAAATATCTCCTAGAACCCAAACCCACGAATATTTTTGGCTCAGATTTTGTGAGCTGCTAGGTGTAGACATACTCATAATGTTTATGTAATGTTTGTATGATGGTGTCTTGTTATGAAGGAACAGTGACACCAAAAGTAAAAGGGTCCGAAGTGCAGGTGTCAGAGCTTTTCAGGAAATTCCACAAGATATGGTGATCCGTTCAGTCACCAGAATGCGAAGAAGAGCTGAAATTTCTGTTAGAAACAATGGTGGCCATTTGGAAGGTAGATTCCAGTAACCCTGGCTAATTCTGTATGCAACAAATGATAAATAAACTTTTCATTGCTTTCTGATAGATAAATCTCTGAGATTTTTGCATTTTGCACCTGCTCAGTCCGAGGTCTCTTATTCATCCATGCATGAAGCGGTCAGAGCCAAAATTTCTTCAGCACCTCCATACATCCTGACCTATCTACATACCAAATCTGAGCCAAAAATATTCATGGGTTTGGGTTCTAGGAGATATTTTAGAGATGACAACTTTTTTTTGAAACACCCTGTAGAGATACAGGATATCCGAATTTTCACTTATACTGCAGTGTGGTCTCAAAGCACATCACATCATTACCCTAGCTATTAGCGTGAGCAATCCACATCAAGATCAACTTCCCAAGGAAGTACTCAGTCAACTGCTACAAAACACACACACAAGTTAAGCAGTAGGGATGTCAACAGTGATCTATAATGTACTAGCAAAGTGCCCGTCCTACGGACGGGCAGAGGTGTCACCATAGGGAGTAAGGATGCCGCCATGAAGTAGATGCCAAAGACATACTGTAGAAATTTTATGACCATTATGGCTTTTAGTATACATGCAGTTTTTCAGCGGAAAACAATCACGGTATGGACCACACAAATGACCGGTGAAGGGCCCCGGATGGGTAGGGGTGGTGCCGATTATAGGACATTTTCCCCCAGATATTTGCCCCTAGAGTTTGCCCCCCCCCCC
>NMRB01003883.1:26500-47738 GCA_002633025.1 Notospermus geniculatus | reverse complement strand
GTGATTGGTCATCAACGGTCGCGCCATGAGCTCATCATCTATTTTTAGACTCCCGCAACGTTACGAGCGTTTATTGCTCATTTGCATACGTGTGTCAGAATTCCGGCAAACATGGCGGACGCGGCCTGTCGTAGTAGTGGAGGAACGGAGCGGTACGACAGGACTAGTCTAGAATTACATGTAGGCTAATGGGGAACCCGTCCTGCGGTTTTTGACGACAGGTCGGCTCTGCAAGCGGTTGACCGAAACGACGTCATTGACGTCATGATAGGTGCTGACGTTGCGTTATGAAAAAATTCCTGTACATTTTTCTACAGGAAAAATGACACAAAAAGATGTTGCTTTCATCGCCATAGTATCTCTTCATTTTTAGAAAAACAGAAATGAGATTAAAAGAAAATTTCATCTGTTACAAGATAATGTAAGTTTTATTGTTGGGCGACCAACACAAATGGTTTATTTTCACGCCAGAAATAAATGGAAATAACGTCAGAAAAAAGACACTTTGGTACAACCGCTCGCAGCGCCACGTTTTACTCTTTATATGCTTTGTTCTGCTGGTGAGGCGCCGGTGAGGCGTAAGCATGGTAAGCGAGGTTAAACAGGAATTTTCGGACAAAATCTTGGCTGTCGATGAGAAGCGTTCATGATTGTGGCCATATCTGCTTTAAGCCTACATATTGGCAAAAATTGATAAGAGAGGAAAAAATAACAACTCTCATTTTAGGAATATCATGACTTCTTGAAATAAAACCTAAAAAGCATACTGTAGAGTTTATCATTTTCTATAGAATTTGGAATAATCTGTATTGATGCGGGACGTGGCATGATGTCTGGTGAAAGCACAAGGTCAAGTAGTCAAATATCGAGCATGAGAAGTTCAAACTGGGCTCTTATACTTCAAACAATGATCAAACAATTGGTCCGCAGTCATTTGGGCTTCCGAAACTAATTTTATGAAAGGAAACAGAGCTGCAGACAGTGTCCTTGAATGCGTCTTGCTATGGATTAAAAGAATGGCGCCCAAATACAGCCTTACTATCAAGGAATGACAATTTGACTGGTGCCGACTCTGTTGCATCGGGTGGTGCCAGCATCTACGATAATCACCTTTCGACTTGCATCTTTATACCGACACCAGACATTATTCCATAGGGACATTTCATTTTTATCATGTCGTTTTTTAGGGATATTGTACTTACTCGGCAATCTCCCTTGTTATGTATTCCCGGACACGCCTCCTTAACTGGCGGTCACCCCGGTCCCTGTATATTGCTCTTGTTCTTTCATTTAATTGTGCAGTATGACGCTTCATATAGGCAACAATCTGAACATAGTTGTCTCGGTGGAGGCGATGCGCCTCCCGCAGGAGTCTCCTTTCCTCCACTGCCACGCCAACACGTCCTTCTCCACGAGCGGCCATCATGAACTCTACCTCTTTTAGTCGATGTATTCAGGTTGGCAATATTTATTTCCAAAGAAAATTACCCTGATTTTAAACCAAAGCTGTTATTAAAACGCGCAAACAAGCCTCCTTGATCAATACACTGCGTCTTACGCATGACCATTATTAGGCGGTGAAGTAGTTTGTCTACGCCCATAACAGCGTTAATCCCTTTTCTTCCGTATGAGACACGGCCAGGTTCAATCAGAAATTACACTTTATGGAGGACAAAACAGGGTGCGATTAACTCATTTTAGCATTGTCTGGGTGATAGGGACTGTATGACCAATTACAGCCGAGGTTACACTGCTGGACGTAACATACGTTCATCATTAGGTTACGTTCAAGAGTTTTGGTAGATACCTATGAACCCGAATAGGTCATTGTTCTTCTAACTGCCTTCACAGGAACGGCTGCCTTCAATATCGATGACACTACATTCGGCATTTTCCCTTGGGACTCGTCAGTACACACCACTGAACGCTGAAAAGTTGAATACTTTGAGAACAAAACTAGGTAAAATGAGACTACTTATCATAGACGAAATTTCCATGGTTGGTGCTGACCTGCTGTTCAAAATCCACAGGCGACTACAAGAAATCATGGGAACATACACAGACTCAGTCTTCGGTAACATCAGCATTCTTGCCGTTGGTGACCTGTATCAGCTACCCCCAATAGGTGAAAGCCCAGTGTTTGGTCTTCCTAGAAATCCTTACGCTAAGCTCAATGGTTCAATATGGGCAAAAAAGTTCAAAATGATCGAACTTACCCAAATCATGAGACAACGAGGTGACCCAACATTTGGACATGTATTAGGAAGAGTAAGGACAGCGTCATGTACCGAGAAAGATCTTGAACTCCTTCAAAGTAGGGTAGTGACATCTGAGAATGATATTCCTGATAATACACTCAGAGTATACAGGACAAACGCTGAAGTAGATGCTTACAACGAAGCTTGCCTTGACCAGTTAGGGAAAGATAACGAGATTGTCACAATACGAGCGACAGATACCATGAAAACCAACATTAAACATCTGCAAAAAGTGACATCAGACAAACGATCTGATACAGGTGGCCTTCATTCACAGTTGAAAATAGCTACATCTGCTAGAGTTATGCTTGTTACAAACGTAGATGTATCTGATGGCTTAGTGAATGGAGCAATTGGTACTGTAGCGGGCCTAATCTGGACTAACACAAGTGAAACAAATATGCAAACAATCATGGTTCAATTTGATAATCCCAAGGTTGGCCAGAAGGCCATAGCAGCTAGTCCATATAAAGTCCAGTTCCCTCATGCTGTACCAATAAACAAAGCAGAAGCTTCATTCCCAATTAATAAACGAAGACCACACATCCAAATGACAAGAGTACAGTTTCCATTGACACTATGCTGGGCATGTACTATACACAAAGTGCAGGGGAAAACAATGGACAGAATTGTAGTTGGCATGGAAAAGAAAGGACGTGGAAAGTTTATGCCAGGTCAAGCATACGTTGCATTCAGTCGAGTTAAAACTCTCGATGGTCTCTACTTGCTTGGATTCGATCCGTCATCAATAAGGGTTAGCCATCAGGTTATGAAAGAACTCCAGCGGCTTGGCAAACAGGAACTGTCATCAACTGTAGACACTGTTTGTGACACGACACAAAGTGATTCAACCTTGACTCTGACATCCCTCAATGTAAGATCGTACCAAAAACATCTTGCTGACCTCAAGAATGACTCAACTATCCAAAATGCGGACACCTGCTGTTTCACAGAAACTTTCCTTTCACCTAATCAAACTCTCAACACAAATGACCTGATCAATGATGACCACCATGTTGTACGTCATGAACGTCCTCTCTCTCTGGTCAGCTATCAAAAGGAGGTATCATGTTAAGTGCCAAATCATCCTTGTCATCCAAGAAAGTTGCAAATTTACCACCGCACATAGAAATTCTACCTTGCATCATTCAAACATCAGTGTCTCCTGTTAATATCATAACAGCCTACAGATCATCGGCTTTTGTCCCACTCCGCCAGTTTATTGAAAACCTGAACACTTGCCTACAAACCGTTGATCTGTCATATCCAACCATTCTCTGTGGTGACTTCAATATTGATATACAAAATAATCCTTCAGACATGTCAAATATATTGATATCATATTTAAATAACTGGAAACTTTCACAGGCCGTTTCGACAAAAACAACCGACTATGGCTGAAGGGGTTATTGTCGTCCTGGGTATAGCCAAA
Source organism: Notospermus geniculatus (assembly GCA_002633025.1). Taxonomy (NCBI): domain Eukaryota; kingdom Metazoa; phylum Nemertea; class Pilidiophora; order Heteronemertea; family Lineidae; genus Notospermus; species Notospermus geniculatus. The sequence continues at coordinate 44,048 of NMRB01003883.1, read as the reverse complement.
GTATACCCAGGTTCAATGTCGTCCAGACAAACTATACCCTGGGTATAGTTTGTCTGGACAAACTGTACCCAGGGTATAGTTTGTCTTGACAAAGTGTACCCAGCTTCCCATATGTACACCTGCAGACGAGATTGGTATCGCAAAGGGCAAAAAAGGATCTAAAAATTTTCGTCCGAGATTGTCACATGTGTGTTGCCAAGATCCACGTGACCACAAAACTGATGACGTCATGAAGTACATGGAGAAGCCGGGAGCATTTGGTCATTTTCATGAATTTTCTTTTTGCATAGCAAGTTTGCGCCATGGGACACTTCCGGTAAACAGCCATACAGTGGGATTATTGCTGAAATGGGCTGAAAATTAACACTATACCTACTATAATTTGGGAATAAGGAGATAAGACCAATCCCTACAACTTTTCAAAAGGGACCCATAGTAAATTCTCAAGCACTTAGGAGCTGCAGGCCTAATTCGAGACACTTCCGGTAAGCAACCATTGTTACAACAGAAGGCGCTCCTGCCTCGCACCAATCTGTTACGCCGTGATCACAGGATTGTGGGAAATCAAGATGGCGCCGGGTGATCGACAGCGAACTACTTGGCTTGGCTGATCATGTGATCCCTCGATCCCCGTAGTTACTAGGATCAAAATACCTACAAACCTCGCTTATTATGATAGTTGTTACTTGCCATAAAATTATTCACAAAAAATCTGTGAATATTTTTGCATTAAACAAAGAATGTTAAGCCAGTCACTTGGGACTTATTTTATTCCTACGCTGTGATGAGGTCGCGGACGTACACGTCGGCCAAATCTGGCCGATGTGATGCGTTCCACGGCTACACAGGTCTGTGCAAAAGCAGTGTCACCGCAAGCAGTCCCGCGCAGCCTGTGTGTACACAATGGTAAGCAACCATACAGTGGGATTATTGCCAGAAGGGGCTGAAAATGTACGCTATACCTACCATAATTCGGGAATAGGGAGATAAGACCAATCCCTACAACTTTTCAAAAGGGACCTATAGTAAATTCTCAAGCACTTAGGAGCTGTAGGCCTAGTTCGAGGCTATCCTTTATTTCATGATTTACGCTGAATATCAACCTCACTACACCTCTTTGTAGCTGGTTTAGTAGTGTCATACTTCGATTGTCAGTATGGCCAAAAGGGTGAATGTCGTCCTGGGTACCCCTAAAGGGTACCCAGGTCCAACCTGGGTATCCCTAAATGGCACCCAGGTACGTACTGGGTACCCTTTAGGAACCTAAAGGATACCCAGTTTGAAATTCCCGCCTGGTGAGATACCTGGAATCCAGGTTGATGGTACTTTTACCGTTCAGCTCGTCATGCTCGCAAACTGGGTATCCTTTAGGTTCCTAAAGGGTACCCAGTATGTACCTGGTNTTGCCCGAGAGAGGCGGAGATCATGCGAGATAGGCCCATTTCAGAAATATTTCCGTATATTCTTTTCACGACGTGCTTCAAATAATTATTTAAGTTGTTGCTGAGTATGTTTCTTGGGTCTAAAACGCCGGGGTGATCTGATCACGCATGAAACGAGAGTGTAAATTCTCCCAGATTGCAACACTCCAAGATGGTGGCCAGTCACTTTTCCAAAACCGGAAGTCGAACACGTCGACAAAAACTTCTTTTCCCGACTTGGTCATTCGACTTGAACTACTTCACTTGTTACATTTTTCGGGAGTAACCCTCGGTGAACAGAAATATATTTATTCGTGCGCCTCCCTCTCGTTTTCGCCACGCGGCGCCCGCGGTTCCCGGGACCCCATACGGGCAAACAACGAATCTCTTCAAGTTACACTTTTTTGAAACTGCTGACGTCATCAGCCGAGTGCGTTCGTGTTCCCGGATGACGTCGTAGTAACGCGGCAACAGAGGCGCGGGACGTAAGTGTTGCAACCCAACTTTGCCCATTTTGCAAGGCAAAGTCGATCGAAGTGAAACACGACTGATTCCTTTCCCTGGCATATTGTGTGTGTTAGTGATATTCTGACTTGGTGGTATTATTTTCATTTGTAATTTTCAAGTTAGCTTGGAATAGCGGTATTCGTTTTCTTTGTCTGTCTTATTGCCAATGATTGTCAATGTGATGTATGTTTATAAGGTAGAACAATAAAGTGTTCTGATTTTATTTGGATTTATGGTATAGCTGTGTGTATGTTTTCGTATCTCTGTATTTGTTACATTATGATGTTGTGGATGATGGAATAGGGACTTGGGAGGTCGGGAGGTTTGGGAGATGGTCTTGTGGAAGTCGTCTGATTGGGAGTTCGGGAAGTCGGGAGGTTTGGGAGGTGGTCCTTGTGGAAGTCGTGTGAATGGGAGTTCGGGAAGTCGGGAGGTTTGGGAGGTGGTCGTGTTGGGAACTTGTTTTACCTGAATGGGAAGTGGGAAGTTTGGGAGGTGATAGTGTTTGGAAGTAGGTCTACATGTAGGTGTGTAGGCTAGGGTAGGTAGGTTGGGAAGTCAGGAAGTTGTTAGGTGGTCCTGTTAGGGAAGTTCGGCGTAGTGGGGTCTACTGACTGGCACTGTAACGGTGGAAGGAATTAAAGTTGCCTTTGTGATTGAAAATGAATGGCTGATGGTCTATTTCGGTAGTTTGGTTCCATCCTCGTAGCCATAAGGAAGGTGTAATGAAGCTAATGTTCCCGAGGGCAGATGTGTGCTTGTTTTGTTCAGGGGACATCTCGTGAGGTGACAGAAGTTCCTGTCTGTTAGGGCGAAAAAAGCAATGTTCTGTTTCTGGTTTCATGATCAGACGAAAACTGATGCGGTGATGCGGTTTGTTATTTTTTTTACCAAAGTGTTTTATATAAATTGTATTGTATTTGTCTGTTGGAGGCCTTTAAAGGTTTGAAGTTGACACTGCTACTGTCTGCTGGTCGGCGTTGTGGAAGCAGACAGACATGAAAAAGCAATGGGTAGTCTAAAAATGATTTTCAGCAACTCGTCCCTTGTTGTAAGTTATTTTGTTCACACCAGATGGCGTGGGGGTCTAAAAAATCGCGAATTTTTATTCAAAATGAAGAATCATGAAAATCTGTTGATGCGCAGGGGTTAGAGCTGATGCGCGCGAAAACCAGGAAACAGGACACAGGACATTTTTTTGCTTTAGTGTTAGTGTCCGGCCTATGAGGAACTTTCCTGCCGTCAGAGGCCGGTACGAGTTACCGGTTCCAGAACGTCATGAAAAGTGACGTCACAGGGCAGAAAGGCATGCTACAACGTCGTCCATAATGACGTGGGCGATTTGACGTCAAATTTTGCGACGTTCTAGGACCGGTAACAGGCGGCCTCTGACGCAGGGAACGGCAGAAAAGTTCCCCATTGTGGCTGATGCTTATTCCGTCAGTATCTTTTGTACACTGGTACCATGTCGTAGTTATCGCCTCACTACTACAGCTTACAGGCCTCGTGAACGCCAACTCGGAATGTGATTGGTCCGCCGAACGTCTAGCGTGTTCGGAAAGGTTCCTCGGGGAGGCTCGGGGAAGCGGGAAAGCGTTCGGTAAGGTATTTGGCAAGCTTTCCGAACACGGCCGTCATCAATGCTCGCGCCATGAGTCATCATCTATTTTTAGAGACTCCCGCAACGTTACGAGTCTTTATTGCTCATTTGCATACGTGTGTCAGAAAACAGGCGAACATGGCGGACGCGGCCTGTCGTAGTAGTCATGGTAGTGGAGGAACGGAGCGGTAGGCTACGATACGACAGCGGTGCTTTGTGAAAACTCTGTCTGTAGGCCTAGTATGGGTAGGCGTACGTCCGGAATACGTGATAGATTGTCAGGATCCCCGCTTGAAAGTTTTAGATCGTTGCAGTTGATTGGGATCGTATCCCGGCCAAACGCGCAGTCACGGGGCCAGCGCCCATGCTTTCTCCTGTAGGCCTATAGCCGACGTCGACGACGTCATTGACGTCCCACGTGCGTTTTGTAAACTTTTTCAAGTCAAACTTTTAGATTTCGGAAGCGAGTATTCCGTTCAGCAGTTATGGATTCCCAAGCTTTTATGACCGTCATGATCCCAAGGTTCTATAAGCTGTGCACTGGTAGGCCTAGGCCTATGTTTAATTACCGTAGTGGGAGTGACCAGGGACCTGGCGACAGTCGCGAGTTGAAAAGGGCATGTGTGAAATTCTCGTGAACGTTGTTGCCTAGTTTTTGCATGTTGCCTACTTTTTTTGTGATGTTGGTGACGACTGACGTGGTGACGTTCTTTGGAAGCCTAGTCCTAGCCGTTTTTAGGAAGCGTGTATAGGCGTAGGGCTAAATAGTCTACAACGTTATTGTTTTGGATGCAGTTTTCGAGTAGGAGATTGTGATTGGTGTACGCGTAGCCTGTTCTATTCGCTTGTAGACCGACCGAACGTCTACCTGGCTTGTATTGCTATGCTGGACGCAATAGAGATTGCATCGGGTCCGTCAATGGGGAACCCGCATGACTGCAGATGCCGCAGTCAGTATAATACCCGAATGACGTACTGACGTCACTTTTTTCGCTGTTGACGTCGCGCCGTCAAAGCATGTGTACATTTTTCTACACAATTTTCCGTGGAAAATTCCCCAAAAGACGTGGTCAGTATTGGCATCCTGTGGCATTTCTGAGGAAACAAAGCAGTGATATATGAAGAACTTTGAACATGAAAGAGGGCAGTGTAATTTAGTCAAAATTGAACCAAAGAGAGTGGTTTATTTTGGGGCAAGAAGTAAATGGAAATACTGTTAGAAAATAGGACTTCCGGGTCTTACACTGACAGCGCCACGTCGTGGCGTAGTTCGGCGGGTTCCTCATTCTGCAAATGAGCAACAGGTGGCAGTGTGCTGACTAATTGGCGTGGTGCATATAGATCTAGGCCTATCGGGACATGAAAATATAGACTGGTCCCCCACAGCCCCCCCCCCCCACATCCAGCCCGGCGCTACTGCAGCCCGCCAGCGCCACCAGCGGAGGATCGGGTACCTGGCACATCTCGTGACAGAAGTTCCTGTCAGTTGTCCGGTCNGAACTGATACCGGTCGCCGACCGATTGCCGACTGAAATTGACCAAGTCTTTACCATTGGTGGAAATCACGTCTAGCTGGTCCACTACGGCGATCGAGTGCTCAGTTGCAACGCAACCCAGTTGCAAAGCGAGTCGCAACGCAAAATCAACTAGAAAATCAATGGTGGATTCCAGGCTTAAGGCATATCGTGTGTCGTTTTTCTGCAATTCCCCTCACCAAAGTACTGCATGAATTTCATGCAGAATGACGCGGCTGTATGGTATCGCGATCCGCCACGGTGCTTATGATCCGTCTGAATCCTGTTGGGGGACATTTCATATCGAGTTGCATGACATTCTACTCCGCCGGCTTGTTTCGTAGGACTATTGTAGGTGAAGGCGTAGGCCTAGACGACCATATGCATAGCAAAAACAAGGTCAGGGAGACATGGTGCATTTTTTGGCGATAGTTACCGGTAATTTATTTCACCATGTACCCGCATGTTCACGAGCCATTGCTTTGGACAGGGACCGAGTTATTCGTTTCCATTTGCCAATTCCTTGATAAGCGCAATCCGGCAGTTGATTCGGCAAGAGAACTGTGGGGTGATGTCAATCATTTAACGGCGATTGCCATATAATGCACAATTCCTGTCGAGTTTTCACGTTGGAATTCAACTACCGTAAGTTGATGCTTTATTTACAGTAGGCCTACGTATATCACGGCCAACGGGCACTCTGATCTTGGAGTATGCTAGGGTGAGTACGAGCGATAAGGAACACTTGTCAGGGAAAAATGTCTAGTACGCCGTTTCAGATCACTTTAGCAATTGATTCATTGCCAGATTCAGACATTTTGGAAGGTTGTGAGGTGAATATAATCCATTTAATGGAAGCAGCCATCTTCTGTCACGTGACCTGCTGTAACAGCAATAATCTCGGTGGAGCCCACACGTTCATATGTACATATGAACGGCTGGGTGCCCGAGACTACCCAAGGGGTAAATACACCCTAGTACTTTTTATGCGCATGTGTACGGAGTTGTCCGGGGTTTTAGAACCGCCCTACCACTTGGACGTGTGCAGCGGCATCTTCTCTAAGTCCTTCCCGAATTAGGCGTTTCCATATCCGTAATGGATAGGAGGAAATGGTATTCATCATTTTGGTGGTTTTGATGATTTTTTTGCTAGTGCGGGTATGCGTTTTGAGATCAAGGGACATAAGAGTGACAAGAAAAACAGTAAATTTCCCAATATCTGTTTTTGTTTCCGTTATTTTGTTGATATGTGTACAATCGATAGAGTCACATACAGTGGTGGACATTTGTAATATTCCAACGGCGGCAAATTGTTCGAGGGAAGTTTCAGGTAATGGGTCATATCAATAAAGAGTAGCAAATGCTTGAACTTTAATTTTCAAAGAGAAATGCAATAAGCAGTACTGTACAAATTAGAAGTAAAAGCATTTGCTAGTCTATTCATATGGCCCAATGAGTTGATGGAATGTGACCAACTGAAACTTGTCTTCATACCGTTAAATTTCGCGAAAAATGAGAAAGTACAAAATTTGACAACGGATGATGATAAAGTTTCGAAAATCTGTTATTGAATTACGGAGAATTACATTATTAGTAACACCAATATGTAATTTGGTTAATTACAGTGGTCATTCACACAAATTGTTTCTTCTTTTTTTTAGGAATGGAGCTTTTACATGTAATTATTCATAACATGCGAGTTCACTTACAGTTTATTCCTACATGATGTCATATCAAGTGATGGCGTTGTGAATCCTATTAGCTGTGGTTCCACCTATCCAAAAATCCGTGTTTTTTTAGACCCGTGTATTCCCCGGGCTTTTCAATACATTGCAATTGCATGGCGGCGAGCTCGCCGTGTCTATGAGACACGGCCAAAAATAGGTGTACGCGCAAAAAAACAGTGTTTAACACGGGGTTTTTGGATAGGTGGAAGTACTGCTAATAAGATCAGGCCTTTCCATTGCATAATTTGGGACACACCCTCTTTCTTATAATTTGGGCTATTTTCACCGGCGCCACCTCTATTTTGTGTCTCATTCAAAGTACCCTTCGGAGAATACAAAACTCGCACATAAGAGTCTGGATTAGTTTGACCTTCTTTTTAATCGAGTTTCTTGTGTGATTCAAGTAATTATTGAATTAATAATAAATAATGTGAATTATCAAAATAAAATGTTTATTTTGTGTTTTTCCATAAAAACATAAGACATTAACCAGGACTGGCCATGCTGGTGGCAGACTAGTGGACAAGTGAGTGTTACTCACTGCGTCAGCAGACCCAATGATCAATGACAGAGCCAGTGCCAATGCCAATGCCATGTTTTGAATCAACCCCGTCCCAAAATTATCTGTCATCAGCAGTGAAATTTTACTTTCTTATTCTGATACACCAGATATGGAAATAATAAATTTATAAGAAATATAATCAAGCTCAAAACAAATCTATTTTAGAGTAATGAATTATTTCATTAATCTTGTAAAGATATACATATGCAATAGTATTCGTAACTGTCCTTATATAAAACCAAAGAACGTAATGAAAGCAAACATGCTAAACTCATGAAAAGCACACTCCAGGCAGAACTGGTCTGCCCAGTAAGACGCTCAGATCATCAAATTTGAGAAACAATGTGTCGGCCGATCCAATGCGACTTTGGCACTACCACATGGCAGGCTTGCTGCTACATGCATTGACACGGTCACCAGACACTAAGAGAGCCAGGTAACGCGAACATGAGATTGCAAAGGTGGAGTTTTATTTCCTTTTGAATTACATTTTGGGCGCATGTCCCCAAATTAATATGGGCGCGTACGACGTTTACCGTCGTATGATCCATGCAATGGAAAGGCCTGAAGATATGTTTCCAAGCACTTAAAATTGAAACACTGGACGATATTCAAACGATTACGCACTCTGGCCGCACGATATTCAAACTAATAGGGCTTAATAGTTTGAATATCGTGCGGCCAGGATGCCTATTTACACAAACCGATTTTGTCGGACGATTGTGGTTGCCGACAGAGACCTACGACAAAAACGCACCGTGTATAAAAGTTAAAAGAACAAAAGTTAAAGTTTGGGTTTATAGTCTGATATCAACAACGGTACAGGTGTCATCCGACTTTACACTTTACCCCCGGGTCTATCGTGAAACCTTTCAGTAGAACTCAGATGAGCTGCTCATTCAGCGCTACAATCTGAGCATTTCCGACCGGTGCCCATTTATACACCTGGGAAGAGAGGCCATTGAGGCAAAGAGACTTGCCCAAAGTCTCACGCCCAGTGGGATTCGAACCACCCGAACCGAGACACGACCGTGGCTCCGAGAATTATTTTGTCGGTGCGACATCGCGCGCAGAAGTCGGGTGTTCTATTTTCACCCGACATCGGCCGCTTGTCGTGTGGAGTGGGCCAATCAGGGAGTGAGATTAGATCACGTGTATGAAGGCTACATATGACACACGAGGTCGTAAGGTACACATGAATAATTCAGGGAATAAATCGTCCCGTGTAAACAGATTAGGCGATCCCGACAAATCTGTACGACAAATCTGATACGAATCTGTCGCCCGACAAAATCGACTCGTGTAAATAGGGCTTTAGACACCCTCGCCTGGTGATATTCAAACGACTTTATACACACCCTGGCCGCAGGACATTCAAACGATCAGGCACCGTGGCCGTACGATATTCAAACGATCAGACACCGCCTGGTCGCACGATATTCAAATTCAATCATATTGCACAGTATTTGAAATCTAAAGTCCACAATTCCAGCAATTCTTGCTCATTCGCAACCCGTTCACGTTGTCTAGTCTAGGTAGGGAGACCTGGCTTTCATCGTAGTGCAATATTTCTCTGGGTCGCTGATCTTGCTGAGCCACGACTTATTCAACGTTTTTCCGAAGGTTTCAACATACTCGGCCATCTCAATGCCTTCAGTCTGGAGTCTCGCAGGTTTCACCTGAAATGAAATTGATAGTATTAATGTTACTATTTCGGTGTCATTTTTTTGCGTCATCTTTTTCCACTAAATGCAACATCCAATTTATCAAAAGGGTTTTAATACACTAACCTTGTCCTCTGGGGCTTTATAAAAAACATGGCTTTTCTCAACTTTCACATACTTTCCGACGTGTTCGTCGGAATCCTCCTCGGATGTCAGGGCCATCATACAGTTGAACACTTCTACACTGCTGAGTTGGCGTTTTTTTCTAGTGAGAAGTTGGGCGGTGACGAATGTACCTGAAACGCAATAATAGAGAGGTTAAGATCTTGAATGCGAATAATCAACGTGAACAGGTGTGATGAAATGTAATGTTCCCGATACCAGATGTTCCCTGTATAATATAAGCGGACATCTCGTGACAGAACTTCCTGTGTGTTGGGCTTCAGTTCCATATAGTTCATGTGTACACTTTTCTCGCATTACACTTCACGTTCCTGTCGTTCCTCGGAGAAAGCATGCCACAGGACAGGTAATGTGCGTCTCGTTGTGCGCTGAATCGAGGAACGAAAGGAAAACGTGAAGCGTGGCGCGTGAAAAGTCAACGTGAACTATGGAACTGGAGCCTTAGTGTCCGGCCTATTGTGGCTGACGCATATTCCGTCAGAATCTTTTGTTGGGGGACATCTAAAATATCGGGATACATGACATTCTACTACACCGGAAGAACGTCGCAGTTATTGTGAAACATGGATTTAGTTGTGTTAGGCGCGCAACGATTTCTAAAAAAATCGATTGCCACAAAGGGCATTGGTGCAGTACTGAAAGTACATTATCAAGGAGTGCCATTCTAGGCGATTGCGTTGTTTGAATGCATTTATTAGGGACGTTTCCGAAGTCCCCTGTAAGGGCTGATTCATACTCGCTTGCGGACCGTCAAGCGCATGAAACTGATCGCAGGTTTCCACGACGTGAAATTGATCATAGTCGGCGCAAAATCCGGACGGAGTATGAATCAGCCTTAAAGCCTAGTGCACATTTGCGACAAAACTATCCGCATTATAACAATACATTGCCCAATTCACCCGTGAACCGTGGAAAAAACGTAAACACGTGAACTACGGAACGGGAGCCTGAACTATGGAACGGGAGCGTAACATGCGTGTCTGGTGAGGAAGCATGTACGTGCATGTCGACGTCCCCCGCGTTCACGTTTGGGGGGAGCTCGCATTCAGGATCTTAACCTCTCAGTGTTGGATGTTCATTACATAAAAAACAGTTAGTTTTCGTGAAGTCCCCAAAATGTAACATATCGTTTAGTTCGGTACTCTGTTCGTGACATCGAACAATGCATGGTTTTCGCCTTTCGGAAGCTTGAGAAAATTACTTACAAAATGATTAATGTCTTTGACTTTTATGGACATATTGTCTTGGCTTTCCGTTTATGTACTCGTATCTGTTCATGCTGACGTTAAAGGCGTACATGTTTGATCGGTTTTGTGGATAGCAAGTTTCCAGGAGATATTTTATCTGACGAAGCCTTTCTTTATTATTGAAATTGATGCATTGCAACCACTCATAAAACACTACAGGATTTAAACCGTTGACGTACACAAAACTTGTTAATAAAAGACAATCCCAGTGAGTCAAATCAGTCCTGACACCGTTCTGATTGCAGCACCAAAATAATTTTCGGACTTTATGTGGCCAAAGGCCTGCTTTTCCTATGATATCCTGTATATCAGTCCACAATTCGTACGTTTTCGAAGGCATGTTTCATCGTAACATGCCAACACTCACTGAAGAGAAAATTGGGGAGGTTTTATAGGGTGTCTGCATGGGAAAAAACGCAACAATTAGGAAAATCGTGATTGTGGGGAACCCAAATGTCACACCGATATAAAAATGGTTTTGCTAGATGCGCAAGCGCATAAGCTTCATTTTCATACCAATTTCAGGTTGGTACGGTTCAGGATGGATGCACAATCATTGTTTAACTGAGATGGGGTGAAATGACAATTGCTGTATGTTTTGTGATGGTGAATTTCATTGCATAATCCTCTCATGGAGGATTCCTCCTAGATTTTCTGCAGAATGGGCTTTTTGACCTCTTGCATAAGGACAGGAATACAAAATTTGCCATCCCATGGGCTTTGTTGTGCATATTCAATCACCACAAATGACCTCTGCTGATGTGTTAACAGCACCATGCGGTGAAATGACCAACTTGGAAGCCTTGTAGCAGTCAGAAATGATTTTTAAGAGAAAATATCTGTCTTCAAGCATACATGTATGCTATTATGTTTTTGTTATTAAACACGTATCAAATATAAAGCGTGTGTTGATAATTATTCGTGGATTGAAACGTGCAGCAGTTGTCATTTTAGCCCATCTCAGTTAAACAAGGATTGTGCATCCATCCGGAACCGTACCAACCTGAAATTGGTATGAAAATGAAGCATATGCTCGTGCGCATCTACCAAACCAATTTTATATCGCTGTGACATTTGGGTTCCCCACCATCACGATTTTCCTAACTGGTGCGTTTTTCTGGGAGACTGCTGCGTTTTTCTGCAAAGAGCGAATGTTTTGGTGATAATGTTGGTATTGAGGACGTTTAGGTCTTTTCCCGGTAATATGACCGGGAGTTTTCAAGAAGCCTCTGAAAGGCGAAAGTGAACACCAAGTCATTGTTCGATGTCACGAAGAGCACCGAACCAACAGATAGATGTTCGCGTTGCCGTTTCGGCGGATTTGCGAAAACTATTGAATGACATCTTGGCACGTTGAAAATGCACATTAAAGCACGGCCTCTCTTAAGCTGGTAATTTGGCTCGAGTTCCCTTGCAGTTACCTTATAAAGTACGTCCGTTTGTCATAGGGTAACCGCACGGGAACAACCCCGTTTCAAGCTGATTTCGCAAAAGTGGATCACCCGCTTTATACTTACCGGGAAATGTCAGTATCTCTCGTACCAAGTTAGTTGGTTCGTCTACCTTCCGTTTCTTGTTCGGGCGATTTAAGTTCAGTGCAGGCCCTAATGAGTCTTCCACAGCCTAGAAAAAAAACGAACAATTGTGACCCTCCGATACAAAAGAAGTGTTAAGTCGCGGGGATAATGAGTCAATTTACCGACATGGAACGTTACAGTTGGAGATGGGAAAAAATAGTAATATGGAATTTTCTGCATTGTGCAATTCGAGCTTCAGTCCATGGTTCACCGTTCAACCCAAGGCGTTCGTCCATTGGATCGTTCCGATGCGTGGGAACGTTCGAAAACATGGTTTCCGCGGTGTTGGTCCCGGCGCGGACAGTGCGCAGACGGAAATGCGCCAATGGAAGGCCGCCGTAATATTGACTATTTTGGGATAATAGTGTCCCTATTAGATACGTTGAGATCGACTTCCCCCGGATCGTTAAACGTTAGGCCTTATACGAATAGAATTATGTACAACGAGGACAAATTGTGTCCAGTTCAATCCGTATACACAGATCAAAATCCGTGACAAGTCGCCGTTCTCAATGTCCCTATTTAATATACACTTGGGCAGACAGTTGATCTTGAGTTTACCGCACATGTTACTGTACATGTAAACAAAAATTGAATATTGGAAAATAATGTCGTTTGTGATAAAGTACGAGAAATGTGCTGAATACCTATACATGTATTGGCTAAATATAGCTATGGCTCCGTGTTGATTTCGCATAGGCGAAAGTGCCTTATATCATTTCAAAAGTTGCCATTTTCGAAAACGAAAATGCAAAATTTCATCACTGAACCAAGCCGTAAAATGACAAGGCAGCTTCAATATACGTAATTTCCAAATGGTCCAAGCGCACGTATACTATGACCGACAGTATCGGCGGAGATCTGGTTTCAATGAACCATGCCACAGACAGGAAATTCACACTATAGACGGATATGAACGACGACTTAGTTTGAGATCAGCGACTTATAACCGATCCTTATACGTATACGGATAGATTTCTGTACAACGAGGACAAATTTTGTGTACATTTCGATCCGTATAAGGATCCGTGATACTCCCTAATAGGTATCTTGCAGCTAACCGACGGAACGGACGTAACGGACGAAACGGTGACTTATAATAAATTACCCGCCCCTTTTCCACACGATTGGCTGTCCAGGCGATCGCTCCTGTAATGACCAACAAAGTGGGCGAAACCATTCGTTTGATACCCCATTATTACATAGGGAAGGCAAATAGTCTTGCCGACAGGCATCAACCGTCATGCTTTGCGCGCCCCCGTGTGACAAATTAAGAAATGATGTTTGTTTTGGATCGGCATACATGCAGCTTGGCAAAAATCGATACTCATGAAACAAAAGAAAAGTTGCAATATTAAGAAAGTGTCAAAATTTTACTCAATTAATTCCCTCCGCACGAAACCTCTTATTCTGCGACGAAGTGCTTCATCAGTAAGCCATCATAAATATCTCGCAATATCTGGGCAGGCAAGGCTCCTCGGACATGCGCAAGGACGCGATGGTATTAAATTATCCCGGTGAATGTGCCAGGCATTTCTGATGTCGTCTTTTTTCAGGCTGTGTCAGTGGCCGTCTTACTCTTCTCTCAGCCGTTTTGATGAATATGCAGCAAACACATGAATACAATCTACATACGCTGAGAATGGTCATAAAACATGTTACGCAATCTCCCTGGCACCCCTATCGAGCTGATTGAGTAGCGCCATGCATGAATAATATCTTGGCCAATAGACTAACAGACCGTATTACCATTATGCCGAAGGCGTGGTGACGAAAATCATTCTCCAAGCGTGGGGTAAATTGGCGGTAGGGGCATTCATAGCGTAAGACTGTAGTATGGAGACATTTCGTTGGAGAATATCGTACTATACGTCGCCGCATAAGTAATTTTCGTCCGTTAGGTCGGTTAGCTGCAAGATACCTAGTGTTCCTATAATTTACGTAGGTCATTTGTGTCATGTCGGTACGTTTAGGCTCATTTTCCATGCGACCTAAACACTGGTTTTGTAGCGGAGGGTCACAATTGTTGTTTAAGATCATGCAACTAATATGGTTGGAGGAAATTGCGTACATACTGTGGTTCAACTCTGTACACTTGTAGGAAAGTAGAAAGAAAGGTTTACCGAAATACAGGGGGCCGTATTTACAAAGCGCGATTAGGCGAACACGCGTGTAAATTCTTAAGTTATTCAGGTTAAGGGCCTAGAAAACCTTTGTGTTGCTACCTTGCACGCTGCTTGATCGGCAGCGTTTACCCGCAGGACTATCACTCGCGGTTAACATTCCCGAGTTTTCGTGCAGGAGGATCAAAGAAAAGAGTTCAATAACTCTAAACAAAGCCTGTAGCTTGTAAATTTTTGTTTTGTCCTGCGAGCTGGACAAAAGAAAGTTAACCACGGGTGATTATCGTGCGAGTAAATGTTCCCCATCAAGCACCGTTCTAGGTAGCAACACGATGGTTTTCTGGGCCCTTAACGTGAATATCTATGAACGTCCACGCGTGTTGCCCTAATCGCGCTTTGTAAATACGGCCCAGGAAGTTCAGTTGGTTACTGGTATTCATAGTAGACATTAGTTTGCGGGCATAATTTTCCGATGTAGAAAATTTCAAAAATTGGAGGAGTAATGGTGCTAGTGACTAATAGTGTAGGAGGTAACAGATTTAATGCACATCTCAAGTACAGACTTTTTCGGGTTTGGGGGTTAGTTTCTATCCCATTGACCAAACTCAATTCTTAAGTTCCGCAAATGGTGCGTTTAGAAGATAGTACCGAAAATTCAAACGGCTCTGACTTTATCATTGGAGCAAAATCAGAGGATTAATGTACAGGGGCTTGGAATGTGATGTAAAGCTAACTTTTAAATGGGTGGCTTGGGACCCTATAAATGTATTACCAGTAGATAGAAACATGGGTCCACTGAGACAGGAAACCATATTCTTGCGTATTTTATCTTATTGGAAATGGTTTTACACCTTTTCAGAATTCTGGCCCGGCGGCCATTTCAAATTGATAAATTACTGTTTATTGAATTTCTCATCCTATAGCAAATAACAACAAATAAGAATATGCTAATCTGATTCTATGGACTCATATTTCTATCTATTGCCAATACATTTATGGGGTCTGAAGCCACCCATTAAAAGTTAGCTGTACATCAGTATCCAAGCTCCTGTACAAATGCTGTGATTTTGGTCCAATGACAAAGCCAGTACCCAAAGTTCAAACGGCTGTATCTTTTAAACGCACCATTTGCGGAACTTAAGAATTGGGTTTTTGTGGTCAGTGGGATAGAAACTAACCCCCAAACCCAAAAAAGTCTGTGTACTTGAGATGTGCATTAAATCTTTGTTAGCTCCAGGTATATAACATGCTGGGCGTTAGTTCTATTCATTGATGAAATTTCTCTCGAACGACATTTCGAAGTAACTTTGCACAATTAACAAGAGGCCCATGGGCCTTGCGCTCAGCTGATAGGAAGGGGTTAATATCTCTTGGTGAATCGAGATACATGTAGATATCATATTTCACCNATCTCTGCAAACACTGAAAACGTCCTGCTATAGAGGTTCTTCACGTGACGTCACAGCTCAAAATTTCCGCCATTTTGGCCGCGAAATGACGCAACGTCACAGCATCAGCACAGCCTTCAGCACGCAGTTTTAACGTTGTCGGCAGTCATCGGCCTCTTCTACAGCCACCGACAGCAAGCCGTATGGACGAGTCGCGTTGTTTTCAACACGGTTTTCACACCAGACCAGCTACTTATGCTCAGAAACTGTGAGCGGTAAAGTGATGTATACTCCCAGTGGTCTGCACCGGCCGCTAAACTTTTGAACCGAGAACAGTGGCAACATCCAGACTTCATTTTGAAGGCCAGTATGGCGGCCGACCCGTGTGACGTCAGTGAAGAACCTCTATAGGGACATGCTTGTTTTACGTGCATACCGGTATATGCAATGCATTAACAACATGTATTGTGATCCTAGTTTTCTGTTCGAACTCGATCACTTGTATGTGTTTTCAGTAAACATTTCGATTCATTCAATGATGTACATGTGGAGAAAGACTGCATATTATTGTATTGGAAAATATACTGCATAAAGAACCACAGTATTGCTTCCCAATCCTGTGTTACACCTACCCGCGGTAAGGGAGACCTCTATTGACGACTTGGTAAACTACGCATGCTACTACTTGCATGGTAGTGTCTCCAATACTGGGGCGAATGGCTTAACGACAGTATTGGGGAACGGGTACGGTGGCGCCGGCTGTCGACAGAAAGTGGCAATACCGTGGTGCTTTAAATGTCTCCGAAACGCAATAGGCCTGTGTTCGGATGTTGACAGCTATGACCTCTTCATCGTTTGAGCCATTTCCTCAAACTCCATATCCATCAGCAACGTACCTCAGGAATTCCTTCTGCTTTTCTTGATTCTTTCCTGGTCAGTCTACGGAAATTATATTCCTATAGCTGGTATTGAGAATTGCGTCAGTTTTCTTTGTACATTGTAATTTCTTTGTAATAGACATTTTCCAGGATATCTTCGCATCTGGTTCATTTTTGTAAAACTTTACGGGCCGTATTTTAGAACGTTCCTTAACATTAAGGTCCACCTTAAATCTATTGTTCTCGATGGTTTTACAATAGACTTAAGGTCGACCTTAATGTTAAGGAACGTTCTAAAATACGGCCCTACTTCTCAGTGGAGCGCGCGATTCTTCGCATAGGTAGCAGAAGCCCTAGTCATATGATAGTTTAAAGGGACCCTATAACCAGCTATAGTTGTTAGGCTCATATCAGTGTGGTCATTTCATCAACAACCTACCTACTTATTTGGGCTGAAATGTTGATGTTGAGCGTATTTTACTTGCACTCCTTGTTAGAGTAAGATTCTTATGCACATCAAAATGCCTATGAGGAGGCTGCTTGTTGGAACCCTTTGACAAGGCCCGGCAGCAATTTTCTTTATTGATTTGGAGAATGTCATTGGTTATATAATCCCTTTCTGTGCAGGGCTAATCCAAAGACTAAAGCTGTGATTGGGATTATTCCATTCTGCATAATGCATCGTGTAGAAATCGGCTAACCTCTTCCTACACTCTGCAGCAAGCAGCCAGATTCCGTGTTCAACGCTCTGGGATTTTCTCGTGCGCCCAATCAGAAGCCTCGTTTCTTCGTCGTTCACGGAAGAAAAAGTATCAATGATGTCATTGCATCAAATTTTGATTGGTGAACGTCATCACCGGGAACACGTCATACACGTGGGTCGGTGCAAGCTTTGCCGTGATTGGTTGCTATTTTTGGGACCTGGGAAATCCGTTGAACGCGGAATGTGGTTTGCTTGCGTGAAGGTCAAGGGAGGAGAAGCCGAGTCTTTACCTGAACTCAGTGAAGATGGATTATTCTGGCAGGGGACATGCTTCGAGACCAGAGTTGCCTTTTCCATCCTTTACCAGGATATCGTCCTTCACAAAAGCTGCTCCTTTTCACAGTTATCCAGGTCACCGAAGAGTAGCTCGAATCGAAGCAAATCTAAAACGATA
>NMRB01003883.1:0-10655 GCA_002633025.1 Notospermus geniculatus | reverse complement strand
AATGGTCCCATCAATTCGATTAAATGGTCCCATCAATTCGATTTAATGGTCCCATCAATTCGATTTAATGGTACCATCAATTCGATTAAATGGTTCCATCAATTCGATTAAATGGTCCCATCAATTCGATTTCATGGTACCATTAAATAGAATATATGCTCGCATATATTCCTGGCTTCCTATTGGTTGATTTGATGGTACCATCAATTCACTATTTAATGGTGGGATGAAATCGAATATCGATGCGTGCATGTATTTCTTATTTATGTCCAGTCTGGCCTACCATACTCGCCGGCATAAGCAGGATTAGACTCGGGACCCAGTCGTTGAGTCGCTCCGGCCGCCGCGCTACACTCCACAAACGTCTGGGAAAGCAAGCTGCAAAATCAGCGGCTAGCGTACCGACGACCACAACGCCCATCTCGATGAATGAAATTGCCCGAAAGGAATCTACTAGGGAAAATCTGGCACACTTTTGATTGGTTGTTATTTCTGTGGATGATGTAGGCCTAATTTAGCAGATCTTCTCGCCCGTCCAGAAACTTTTCAACGTCACTAGCAGGACATTGATAAATCTGTACTGCTTATCGAACTTAGGTACCGGTACCAGGATACCGTCCTTGACCTCGAAGAAAGTTCCGATAATCAGCTGATTTGGCATCTCGCAACGAGCAGCCGACGGCCGTTCAAGACGCAGTTTCTGATTGGCTGAACTCATCCATATCCGTTGTTGTTGTCGGTACGCTAGCCACTGATTTTGCAGCTTGCTTTCCAAGTCGTTTGTGGAGTGCAGTGCGGCGGCCGGAGCGACACAACGACTGGGTCCCGAGTCTAAAGCAGGATGGGCTGCCCACAGTTCAAATTCATCATTTTTATCGACTTCATGGAAGGTAGGACGATAGATAATTTAGGAGCAACTTTTAGTACATTTTTATGATGCCACGATTTCATCGATGAAAAAATCAAATAATGTAAACAAAAAAGACGCAGAATAATAAATAATAATAATAACATAATAAAAAGTTATTTGTATAGCGCCTCTATTAAAATGAACTAGCATGATACCCGTGGCGAGCACGTATTCAGAGGATGCATGTGGCCAGAGGATGGCGCTTTGGTGGGCGTCTGCATGGGGCCAACTCCTTGGGCTATAATCTAGGCCTATGGGAAGCAGATGGCAGCAGTTTTATGTGTTGAAGTTCCTGTTTTCTGGTCACCCTGCATGGTTGAAGAAAATGTTGGTGGGCATTGCAGCCTGATTCCGCTGGCCACCGTAGATGACGCTGCGTACGCAGCGCCATCTAAACGGTGGCCAACGGAACCAGGCTAGCGGGGATTGTAAATCGTTGGAAGTTTCTTCATGCACTTTATTCGTTAAAGCTGAACTAGATCGTTAAAAGCAGCGCACGGGAGGTTTTAAAAAATAAGCCGCGCCATCGCGCGGCGTATATGTCAAACAAGTGCCCATCCGCCATGTTCCAAACGCCCGTCCGCCATGTTTTGAATGTCTCTCCAAACCCAATAGACTTCCAATGTCCGTGGTGGCGCCAGCGTATTCCAAATCCCATCGGCGAAGGAGTCGCATCACTAGTGGCCTGAGTCGTATACAAGTACACGAACATTGTACAGGGCAGTACATGAGGCATCAATGTAAGCATCACAATCACTGCAAACAAAACAAAATAAACATTAGTTAGAAGGATAAAACGGGAAATAGGCTATACGCAGGCATTACGAAAATAAAAATTGAACTGTCATACATTCGGACTGGGAGCGGGCCGGAACTTTACACACGCAAACATTGTTGGAATGCACGGACAAAGAAGGGCGAGGCCAAGGTCAATTGAAAAGCCCTAGCAGGTCAACCACACGGCTCGATAAAACTAATTAGACCGACTAATGAAAAGTAATAAAAGTAACCTACCATTCAAGATGTGAAAGCGTGTGACTTTATCCATTCTAATGCACGAAAACACGAAAAAATACACACACGGGTGTCCTTCTCTGACTACGAAATCGCCATTTTGTTTTCTAGGCCTACATGTATGTAATCTGGCCTTGACGCAATCACCCATACATAACATTGTGTGAATTTTTACATTGTAATAAAGAAATCCAATTTCGAATAGAGGAATGAAAGAATTTATACAATGTTATGCGTGGATGATTGCCTCGAGGTCGGATTTCATAGGCCTAGAATACAAAATGGCGATTTCCTCAGTCAGAGAAGGACACCCGCGTGTGTATTTTTTTCGTGTTTTTCTGCATTAGAACGGATAAAGTCACACGCTTTCATATCCTGAAAGGTAGGGTCCTTTCGTTACTTTTCTTCAGTCAATCTGATTAGTTATATCGAACCGTTTGGCTGACCTGCTAGACCTTTATTTCAACTGGCCTTGGCCTCGCCCTTCCTTGTTAGTGCATTCTAACAATGTTGGCGTATGGAAATTTCCGGCCCGCTCCCAGTCCGAATGTACCGAAAGTTCAATTTTTATTTTCGTAATGCTGCGTATAGCCTATTTCCCGTTGTATCCTTCTAACTAATGTTTATTTTGTTTTGTTTGCAGTGATTGTGATGCCTACATTGATGCCTCATGTACTGCCCTGTACAATGTTCGTGTAGTTGCATACGAGGCCATGATGCGACTCCTTCGCCGATTGGATTTGGAATACGCTGGCGCCACCACGGATATTGGAAGTCTATTGGGTTTGGAGAGACATTCAAAACATGGCGGACGGGCGTTTGGAACATGCCGGATGGGCACTTGTTTGACATTTAAGCCGCGCGATGGCGCGGCTTATTTTTTAAAACCTCCCGTGCACTGCTTTTAACGATCTAGTTCAGCTTTAAGGGGTAAAAAATACAATGGATGAGGTCAGGTCTCTGGTTAACTCAACAGAATCTGTTAACTTAACAGATCTTTTAACAAATCTGTCAAGATAATCGAAGACTGACCTCCAAGCTAAACAGCCTGTCAACACCATGTTAACACAACAGAATCTGTTAACTAAACAGAATCTGTAACAGATCTGTTAACATCTCATGTTAGTGTAACAGAAACTGTTGAGTTACTGTTACAGGCCTCCAAATCTGTTACGATATTTTTCCTTTATAATTAATTAACTCCTTTGCCGATTTACACCAAACTTTGCCAAATATCTTAGAACAGCAATCAGAATAATTGTAGCCTGAAAAAGGAGTATTTTTCCTCTTATTGGTGATTTTTGAAATATTCCTTAACACTAACCGCTAGAGGTTAAGCTCCTGTCACAGATTCATGAGGTCATGTATCAGATCTGCTACATGTTGCCGCCATCAAATAGGAATAACCCTGGGAAAACCCAAGGGAAAGACCCGATGTTAACAGGCTGTTAACATGCTGTTAGCACCCTGTTAACACCATGTTAACAGGTTATCAACATCCTGTTAACCTGAGTGCCATGTTTAGGGCTCAAGTTAACAGGTTCTGTTAACAGAATCTGTAACAGGACATGTAACACCTAACACACCAAACAAATGGGTGAGGTCAGGTGTTTCATCCAATTTTTTGGAAATTCAGATTCAGGTGTAACGTTTTTCAGTGTGGCCATTGTTCTGTGTGATTCCCGTTTTTCGGAACACACTGAAAAACGGACGCTCTGTTTCTCTGCGTGCCGCCCATTGTCCAGTCACCGCTTATTCCGCCAATCTATTGTAATGTCACACTGGCACACGGGCCTCACTGAAAAACGTTACACTGGGCCTATTGGAGCTCCAGTGTATAAACCCGCATGTAGGCCTTTATTGCGCATATTCAGAAAATTGGATGAAAAATTGGATCGTGTGTACAGGCCATAAAGTGCTTTCCAGAATGTCCAGTCATACTTGCACTCATTTTACCTTGCAATGGAACCTAACCACATATGAGCCACTTACGTGTGCATGATTGCATGATTATCCTAAAGACTGAGTATAGACCTCAGCAAGGTCCTACAAGTCGGTCAAACGTTAATCGGCATGCACACGTAACTGGGTCCAGTGCAATCGCTTCGACCATTGTCAGAGTTCCTTGTTATTATTAATCACTTAACGTTTCTGTTACTTTGGTTAGCATTGTCAATAACCAATCACTTTACAGAGGACTCACTATTGAGTATACACCGATTTCACAACTCGTAGCGATCACAGCGGCTCTAGTAGTACCTGTACCAGCCAATTCTGGTTTAACCTCGCCTCCAGGTAAAATTCCTAGGCACGAGCTTTGTTTTTAACCTCACCACCAGGAGTGAGGTAAATATTTCCTAGATCGAGGTTACCTCACTCCTGGTGGTGAGGTTAAAAATTAACCTCGCGCCCAGGAATTACACCGGAAATGGCTGGCCCAAGAAGGGGCGCTGCGATCGCTGTGAGTTATGAAATCGGTGTATTGGTAATGATGTTATAAACGAAGATGTGAGATATGGTGACTGGTCTCTTGATGCCAGTGATTATTTCCTAAGCGGCGAATCCACTGTCGCGATTTGGGTTTGAGACGGAGTTGCGGTCCCTTGCGATCGCCTTATATGGCAATCGGAAGTCCTTATAAGGTAACGGCAAGGAAACGCAACCCCGTCTCAAGCCAAAATCGCGACAGTGTATCACCCGCTTTAGGCTGCTTTTCCACGAGATGTTGCGGACGCGGATTAGGGGGCGGGCGCGGGTGGAAAAAATCGAACCAACGTGTTTCCCATTAGCTGTTTCACCCGCTCCCGCTCCCGCCACCGAAATCGCGTCCGCAAACGTCTCGTGGAAAAGCAGCCTTAGGCCAGGGATACACCAAACGCGATGCGTTGATGTGCGCGTCAAAGTCTTTGTTATTTTCCGCTGCACTGCACGCAAACAAAGGCTTTCAAAGCATAAATCGCGCGCGTTGGCCTATCGCTCGGTGTATCCGTAGCCTTTGCCGCGCGAATACACGCATCGCATTCGGTGTATTTCTAGCCTAAAGCCTAGCGCACATCGACCTCTTGCGACTGGAAGCAACTGAACGCAACAGTCGCTGTCGATGTGAGCCGAACGCGCACATCGGTTACGACTGGTCATTGCAGCAACAAGTGGCACAATCCAGTCTTCAATCTGGAGAGCGCACATCGACCATGCAACTGAACTGAATGCTACACGGAAATTGTCGATGTCTTCCGAGCGGACCACTCGGGATTCAGTCACATGACTAGGTGTGCTTCACAAACAAAGGAAATTCATTGCCAGACCGCGCACATCGACAGCGACTGAAGAGAACTAGAAGCAACGGTCGGCAGCGAGTAGAACATGAGCAACTGGCTGGAACTATAGCGGCAACGGTCGGCAATAGCGTTGCCGGGGGGCGCACATCGACCTGTTTAAGCCTCTGATCAGTTGCTGCTGTTTCCAGCCAGTCGCCCACCGTTGCCGGAAACGCCATTGCCGGTAGTTGCTTCCAGTCGCAAGGTCGATGTGCGCTAGGCTTAGGCTTAGCCTAAGAATCCATTGACGNGGGGGGGGGGCTATTTTTCATAAAAGTAAAAAATCTCAACGAAGGTTGAAAAACCATAAGCGGTTTTTTGGAAAACCTTTACAACCTGAAAAACCATGTGAGGATTTCTGAAAAACCTTAAAGCCAGAAAACCCTATGGGTTTTCCTGAAAAACCATTTGAAAAACCTTAAAGCTAGAAAACCCTAGGGTTTTTCCTGAAAAACCATATAAGGTTTTTTGAAAAACCTTAAAGCTAAAAAACCCTAAAGGTTTTTCAGAAAAACCCTTAGAAAACCTTTATTTCTAAGAGTGTACTGCAAATTGTCAACACTTTCACCTAAGGCTACGGATACACCGAACGCGAATTCGCGTGCGACAGGGCAACGCGCGCGATTTATGCTTTGAAACCCTATGTTTGCGTGCAGTGCGCCGGAAAATAACAAAGCCTTTGCCGCGCGAATATACGCATCTCGTTCGGTGTATCCGTAGCCTAAGGCTAGGGATACACTGAACGCGATGCGTTGGCGCTTGCGATTCGTATGCGTTTTGCAGTGCGATTTTAAAAAATCGCGCGCGGATACAATGTTACACCGAATGCGTCAATTCAGCAAATAAAGTGTGCGTTTCAAAGAACTTCCACCTCATTCCCGAAGCTGACATGGACGTGGCAACAACAGCTGTCCTCCTGACCAGCGTATTTGACGATGAGGAACAGGAGGACGAAGACATTATCATATCCCAATTCCTGGCGGCGGAAACAGGTCGGAGAAAATATTGGGTTCATCCATTTTTGCGTGATAGGAAACGAAAAGGACATTTCGTCAACCTAATGCCCGATCTTAAAAAATATGAGGACAAATTCAAGGAGTACTTCCGGTTGAATGTGAGACAGTACCATACGGTACTTGACAACATCCGTGATGACATTGCAAAACACCATACAAACTGCCGAGAACCAATATGTCCTGAAGAAAGGATGGCAATATGTTTGAGGTAAAGAACTAAATTTTTTATTCCAACTGAACATTTAACCTCCGCATTTCTTAGCGTGAGGCAAGTGTAGCACTTGAGGCCGCGTGCGGGCTTCTCGGACTGATTGCATCACATACAGTAGTGAAACTACCACTAAGAGATCTTTCATTACATTTGATACTTTCCCTGACATGTACACGTACGGTTTGATAATAATTATAATGGACAACTCAGCATCCCACAACCCCATCATGGGTGTCACCAACGTTACCGGCGATACATCAGTGAAGTGTACATCTACTCCAACATGGTAAAGTCAGACGTGGAGTGTTGTTCACTAATTCTTTCACCTATTGGAAAGTATGACATAGAAGAATGGGGTCTTATTTCACTTGTGAAATTACTACATGCGGAATCGGCTTGGTCGTAACTACAACCTGTCGAAATGCCTCTGTGCAAATCATGTGAACGCCCTTGATTCATTTCTTGGGAGCGACCCTGGGTCATGCTCTGGGAACGCATTGGAATGAAACCCTGCGGCCGGATGTTGCTTACATCATGAGGACGGCCGCGAGTCATACTCTGAGGTTGGCCCTGGACCGTTGAACTACTGCGTTTGGTTTCAATATCGAAGAAAATCTGAGCTATCTTTAGTTTCACCTCAGTTTTTTCTAATTCTGTGAAAGTGCTCATTTGATTGGCATAGGAGTTCAAGAATAGTTCTTCAGGACTTGATGGCACCGATGCTTGGCTGGTATTTTTATCTGGTAATTTCTGCAACAACTCCTTCTTGTACTCTTCGTTCCTTTCTTTCGCCTTTTTACTTTCCGCAATGTACGATGACAAAACAGTATTTGGCGCAACTCTGCTTCTCTTCTCTTTCCTCGGATATAGAAGTTGTTTGCTCTGTGTTGACTTTCCAATCGAGGCTCGGGAAGTTCCCTTGGTAGCATTACACATCTCCTCTTCGGATTCCATAAAGTCTTCACTGGAATGGAAACAACAAAGCAATAGCATCCATGTCGTACAGTGGTTACTTGACCCATTGCTTATGATTGCATGTGTTGTATCTTTTCAGATACTTGGCAACTGGTGAGAGCTACAGGTCACTGGCCTTTTCGTATCGTGTTCACCACACAACTGTAACAACAATTATACCCGAGGTGTGTAAAGCCATATGGTCGAACATGTCATCTGAATACGTGAAATGTCCCGACACAGAAGAAGAATGGGAATCAATTGCTAGTCAGTTCGAAGAGAAGTGGAACTTCCCCAATTGCTGTGGCGCACTTGATGGAAAACACATCGTCATGAGGGCACCTGCCAAAACTGGTTCACTGTATTACAATTACAAGGGCACGTTTTCTATTGTCATGCTAGCTGTTGTTGATGCTGTATACCAGTTTAGAATAGTCGATGTGGGTTCTTATGGCTCCAATAGCGACTCAGGCATCCTCAGCAGATCATCCTTTGGTCAAGCCTTAAAAGAAGAAACCCCGTTGCATCTCCCACCTAGCAGACCTTTAAAAAATGCAGAACAGGACGGAGATATGCCTTTTGTGTTCATAGCCGATGAAGGATTACCTCTCACCAACCGCATCATGCGACCCTACAGTTCGAGGGGGAAAAACCTCGAAGAAAAAGTCTTCAATTATCGTTTATCAAGAGCTCGCAGAATGGTTGAAAGTGGATTCGGTATCCTTGCTGCCAGGTGGCGAGTTTATCACAGCAAAATTGCAGTTCAACCTGAAACTTGTGTGGCAATGGTCAAAGCAACTGTCGTCCTGCATAACCTTATCCAAAGATCCTCAGCACCACAGCAACTGAACACTGAGATGGAAGAACTATCTCAATGCCGAGCTGAAGACTATGAGGCGTTCAGGACTCTTGCTAAAAGGAAGGGACACCGGTTGAAAGTAACTGCCGAAGAAGCTAGGAGAAAATTCACCAGGTACTTCAATATGGAATGTGGTCAAATTCCGTGGCAGTTCGAAATGGTAGGAAGGGGTTTATTTGAGGTTTAATGCAACAACACACCTTTTGTCCCCATCCTTAGTGATGCTACCATCTGACATTGTTTCATTAGTATCGTCCGCATCGGAATCATGAACTGATGATTGTGTGCACAGTGTGACATTGGACTCCGTTCTGAAATAATGAATCGTATGGATAATACGATGAGAGTTGTCAGGTTGTTGAAGATGGTACACCTACATACTTTTAGTACGTACATTTGAAACGTTGGTGTTTACTTAAAATCATGTAGGAAGTTTTGTCTAAAGCTGACATATGTACACCACACAAACGGTGTCTTTTTATTTGGGGGGGGGGGGGGCAATACTAGTAGCTATACCTACTGTTTAGTTCCAATAAAAGATTCATAGAATGACATGATTTTCCACCATTTCCATCTAGGTGTTTTTACGCTGGCGCTTGAACATCCGGAACGTTTGCTAGCTTCATATTCCTTTTTCTTCTTGAGATAACTATCCTTCATTGATTTCCATTTTTTCTTCCAAAATCCAACTGAAGGTAAGATGAAATAGATATGAAAAGAAACAAACATTGAAGTTTTTGACCGAAATGCAGCTGTTCACTCATGGCGCATTATGGGACAAGGGGTACCCTTGTATCGCTTGTCACCCTTTTCATACGACAGTTTTAGTACCGGTGTCGTACATGTAGAATGTCATGCCCCCCGATATGAGATGCCCCACAACAATACATTCTGACGGATTAAGGGTCAGCCGGGCACTGACAAACAGAACTTCTGTTACCAGATGTCCCCTGAACAAAAGAAGCGGGCATCTGATATCGGGGGCATTACATTCTATGACACATGTATGCAGTTGTTATGTTGGTTACACTCTAAAATACCGTCAACCCACCTGTTGTCCATTCGATGTTCATAGCAACATTAATTGATTCCCAAATGTTGCTTGTCTTATCATTGTCCTTATAGTCCTCGTGGGCCTTGTCGTAAAGTGACGAATTCTGTTGCACAAGATTGATGAATTTCTCAATATCGGCATCTTTGATGGGGTTGTCTGCATCTTGTTTTCGTTTGGACGCCATAACGAACGGTAATCTATCAAAATGAATTGATCTGAAGACTCAAATATATATTTTAGACACAACTACAGATTGCACATCACAACTTGGATTTGTATTATACGAACAAACAGCACTTGCATCTCTCTGTGAAGGGACACCTGACGAGAATGACAAATGCTACCTTTCATATAGAGGTATCCTCATTACAGATATGAAATTAAATTGAAATTACCTGTTTGGGGCTGGAATTTGGTGTCCTTAATTGAGAGGTGTCCTTTGAGGGAAGTGCCACTGAATAAAAAGTAATGACGAAGGTGAGTACTGTAGAATCAGACAGGAGAGGTTGTGACTTCCAAGATGGCACTACTCCATCCGTAATGTACGTGCTGTCGTCAGCAAACTGGCAACCTCTCCGACTGATTCTGCAGTAATTGTCGGTCTATATCATCATGTGGAGCCACAGAAAGTGCTACCTGCAAGTCTGGGCAACCACCACCACGGGATAAATGACACACACAACCGATGCGTAGGCCCTACACACCGTACTTGGTCAGTCCAAGTGACCTTGAACCTGAAATAATCGCACATCACCAGTGCGTCGGCTGGAAAAAATGAAACATTTTTCATTTTGGCAGCGACGCACACTGAAAACGCAACGGCTACTCGACGCACTGCACTTGGTATAACCAACAAAAGGTTCAACTATAGGCTTCAATTATAAGCGACAACGCACTCGACCTTCGCATACGGAAATCGCGCACAAATCGCGTTCAGTGTATCCATAGCCTAAGGCCTGCTTTCCATTGGCGCGTTTCCGTGCGCGGAAACCCTCGAAAGCATTGCCGCTTCGTTGGCCACGGCGCGAAAAGAAACAATGCTTTGGAGCGTTTTCGCGCACGAAAACGCGCCAATGGAAAGCAGGCCTTAGGCTAGGGATACACTGAACGCGATTTACCCCATCGCGCGCGATTTTCGCACGAATCTCTTTGTTTCGGAGGCACTGCGGCATGAAATAGCAAAGAAACAACGCGCGCGATGGGTAAATCGCGTTCAGTGTATCCCTAGCCTTAGGCCTTAGCCTAGGGATACACTGAACGCGATTTACCCATCGCGCGCGATTTTCGCACGAATCTCTTTTGTTTCGGAGGCATTGCGGC
>NMRB01003881.1:20129-31687 GCA_002633025.1 Notospermus geniculatus | reverse complement strand
GAAGCGTCAGCAAAATACAATGACGGGGTAATCGAAGCGTTTCAGAACTTATGGGACCAAGCAAAAATGAACCTATTACCGGACATTAAGCCGCCAGTCGTTCGAAAGAGGCGCGTTAGCGCTTTTGCCATCCTTGGACAGTTACCCGGGACCGAGAAATTCAAAGATGAAAACTCCCGACTCGCCCGAAGCAAAAGTTTGATGCGACGCGGAAGCAAGTCCAAGGTCAAGACCGGAAGTGAGATGGAACGTCTCGATTGTGTCATTTCCTGATTGCATTACGTCATTTCCGTTATGTAAAGGCTGATATTTGGGCTTGGACAAAAATGGGCTTGGAAAGTGTACAGAAACAGGTTCGTCGGAACAGATGGCTTGTTATTTCTTTAACACACCATAAAGGCTCACACTGATGAAGTTGGGACGGTGATCTGTCACACCAAGCATGCTGGCACACTCCACACGCTAGCATACGCTTGTAGCCGGCCTACCATAGGCGTTTGCATTAGGCTGGGTGCCGCCAACCCGCCTAGTAGCGTATTACGGCGGGTGACCGCGTCCGAAGTATAAATCCGCCTTTTAGAAAGCTGTGACGCTCAAGTTGTCAATACGTAGTGTCGTCAGGAGGGTGATCTCTTTGACTTCTTGTAGGCCCTAGTCTCTAATGTTTCAACACATCTTTGGTAACATTGGAAGTGACAAAAAAAATGGCCAAACTTTGAAGAGAACTGGTGCAACGATCCACTTGTTTGAAAGACGGATGTATGAAGGCCATTACCGTCGAGATCATCTTGGCCTTTTGGCCTACTATACCTTCTTCAGGTCGGCGCGGCGCATTCTCGGCCAAGATCGTGCAATCTCGTCCCTGGGCACTACAACTTCATCTTTGTGCTCCTTTAATTGTTATATTCACACTTTACAGCTTGGTTTGTGATCTATTTGTATATGCAGACTGCTATCACGTTTTAGAGCAATAGCACACCTTATATAGGCTATGCATAAGCAATATCAATCATTTGTTTTCAATCTACTTCAATCTATTTGGGGATACTGTCACCAGACCCGGTGACAATGCCACGAGTACTCATTTATTTTCACTTCATTTTTCTTCATTTCACTTGTACATAATACTTTTCTAGCACGTGTCACACTTTTTCTCTTTCTAATACAGTGGTGCAGAGGAGTCGGCAATGAACGCCTCTAGCCTAAAGCTAGCGATTACATAGAGGTACACGGTATACGGTTAACAAAGGCTTCACAAAGGTTCGCGAACATGAACCTGTCTGTATGCCGTATATCGCTATGTATAATCTGCTGAAATGCTGCCATCTTTACGTTGTTTGTATCGTAGACCAACTACGCCCAGACCGCTGCTCTAAGCCGGGCACATTGTATCATAATTCAACTAAACGGTTGTGGTGTATCTGTAAATATTGTATTCAGCATAGACCAGTTATTTCCACTTATGATGAAAACTATTGTACAAAAATCTTCTATTGCAAAAACTGTCCACGTCACTATCTGTATGAATCCTGTAATTGTATTAAAATAGATATCAACTATTCCTGTAAAATACTTTATAAATTAAGAATAAATTCAATATAATCGAGTCAAAATGACCTTGGCTTAGATGTGTTCACTTTTCGGCGTCCAAATGAAAATGATGACGTCACTTTCCAGGTTTGAAGCTTGCGCGATGTGCAACATCGTGACGGATAGGCCACCGAACGCTCAGTTCAGCAGGCCGAGGTCGAAGCTGGGCGCTGACGATTTTACGAGTCTGCACTGCTTGTAGGTAGAGTATCAACCACTAGGCCCGCAGCAAGAAATGCAACCAATGAACGGATGGCTTTTCCGATCACTGATTTCCCGGTATGGCGGCGGAAGCTGCGCCGAGCCATTTTGAAATGCACATGCCGATGGGGCAGATGTCAGCGAATCAGTGCCTTCCCTTGGGATGGGCATTATGCGCATCAACTGCTAGTACTTACAGACGCAGTTTCGTACCTGGTGTGGCAATGCAAAATTCGGTCACGTGACGCAAGCTTATAGCTGGGCCTCCCGACGTTACATAATTTATTGTAAGAACAATAAAAACGACGATCTCTCCAATTTTTTACAAGACATACATCTATGATCGGGGCTGAATGCTGATTTACTTCAAATTAATCACTTAACCTTCGGGGACATTGATTTCTTAATCCCTAAATGTCTTGATGACACAAAGGTCATCCAGGGACGAGAGATAAAGGATGAGACTGGAATCTAAGTGAGGAGAGCGGATTACCAGGCCGTCGCAGCTAATAACAAAAACTCAATTAATCCCGCAGTTGAACTTCGTTTGACTCGACGCCGGGGCCCTAATGGATGCAAGAAGTGTTTCCAGTTGACAAGCAACTGTCTCCTACAGGCTTATCTTCTCATACTTCACCCCGGGTCCCGCTCTAGCGTGTGCTTCACTGAACGAGCAAGGGTCAAGTTAAGTTCAATGGAAATTAGACAGGATATTAGTTGTTGTTGCCGTTGTAATATTCATCTTGGAAGATGATATGAGATCGTTTCCAATCTGACAGTTTCTCATCTTGTATCTGATCAGATATGTGACTGATTATAATTCAAATCATGCCCGAGGACTTGCATGGAGCGGATGTTCTTAGAATTAATCTCAAATGCAGTAAGAAACTGCGCATCATGTCGCGCATATCTTAAAACGAGATATGTCTACACAACTACGTCATGTACGTGTAGGCCTACACAATTGTTGTACTTATCAACCATGCAATGTTCCATGTGAGTGCTTTTTCAGATCTCCAGGCAACGTATAATAGGGAGTTTTCGCAAAGCCCCCGAAACGCCAACGCGAACGCCAATCCCATTGTTGGATGCCACGAAGAGAGCAGCGAACAATAGGAATAGGATAGACGTTCGCCACAAACGTTTCGGGGGCTTTGCGAAAACTAGAGTTTTCTCAAAGCCCCCGGAACGCCAAAGCGAAGTCTATCCTTTTGTTTGGTCCCTTCGTGGCATCGAACAATGGGTTTGGCGTTTCGGGGGGTTTTGCGAAAACTCAGGTAGCGAGTTCGCAAATCCTTTTTCAGGTTGAGAGTGAACAATAGGTTTCCCGTAAAATGAACAATACATAGTTTACGCGCTCCATAAATTTACGAGAGCTTTGGGAATAAACGTGCCTGGGGATCGTCCGTCGAGGTCCAGCTTAAAGGTAGATTCATACTTTGCGTTTTGCGCTTTGCGCTTGTACGTTTCCTATGTGAATCTGCGTGGTAGAAAAACTAATTTGTTGGTACCACACATAAACATAGGGAACGGACAAGCGCAAAGCGCAAGACGGAGAAGTATGAATTCGCCTTTATGGGTGGTGTATCGGACTCGAGCAGTAGAGCATCACATTCCACTCGTAACCGAGAAAACCCATCTATTATTACACTTTAGGGTGCAGTCCGACCGGAGCATGCAATCACGATATGAATTCATATCACATTGATACAGAAGAGGCGTTGCTAGATTTCGCGGCATGACCAGTGTTTGTCGCTGCCAGGGTCCCTAGTGATTGCATTCTTGAGATGTCCAGTGCAGCAGGATCGAAGTAACGGTGATTGTTGATTCCACTTGCTCACCCTCAGCAGCTTTCAACGCTGGTAGCACACAAAAACGTACGGTAATTTCCGTGCAATCATCTGTACGACCATGTGTGCATTTCCAGACATTACAACCAATGCATGGCTTGAGCCGCGTAGTTTGCCTTTGAAAACATCGATGAAGTCGAGGGTTTTTCACACGGGCGAATCACCCTCTTTGTAGAAAATGTGGCGGGTGAAAAACCCTCGACTTCATCGATGTTTTCAAGGGCAAATTACGCGGCTCATAGGCAATTTTCAGGGAAAAGACAAGTACAGACATGTGTGTGACAATTTTCTCTACATACCTGCTGAAAAAATGAAGCCGTGAATTACACTCTACTTGTCACAGTGAGCAAAAATCCTCGCGAATCGATTGGGAAAATGGCGGCCATACGTCGAGGGTAATTCTAATAACCCTCGACGGGTAGCCCACAGTGACATTGATACAGAAGAGGCGTTGCTGGATTTCGCGGCATGACCAGTGTTTGTCGCTGCCAGGGTCCCTAGTGATTGCATTCTTGAGATGTCCAGTGCAGCGGGATCGAAGTAACGGTGATTGTTGATTCCACTTGCTCACCCTCAGCAGCTTTCTACGCTGGTAGCACACAAAAACGTACGGTAATTTCCGTGCAATCATCTGTACGACCATGTGTGCATTTCCAGACATTACAACCAATGCATGGCACACCGACTGATACGAGGAGCTTCTGCGTTCAAAAAGGGAGAAGATGGCAAAAAATGGTACTGGTAACTGCCTGTGGGAGAATGGCCCATGAGGCATTGGCCATTTCTCAGCCAGACCTTGCCATGTACTATCCTGGGGAAGGACAGGCGATGGTGAGGCGATAGGCCTGTGCATACACAATGTAATAATGTGGAGCAACGCCTTCTCCACTTACGTGGATGGCCCTACTAAAAAATCTCTCTAGGGTATTCTTGGGTAGACTGTTCCAAAACACCCATTGAGTAAAGGGTGTTCTTGGTATCTCTGGAGTACCCGGACACCCTAGAGATACCCTAGAACACCCTTCAGTCAATGGGTGTTTTGGAAAAGTCTATACCCAAGAACACCCTAGAGCACGCAAGAGGGTTTCTCTTAGCCAAATCGGACAGGACAAATTAATAAGTCATAGTTTCTGCACCCCTCTCGTTTCCGTCCGAGTGCGCACCCCGCTAGGAGGTTATCCGAACTTTCCACGAAACCTTTTGAGGCAATCATTAATAAATGAGTGGATCATGTCAATTTATAGACCAAGGTCCACTTAATACAGCACTTGTAGGAGGTGCCTGATACCCTTGCACCACTTGTTACCGGTACTCGCACCAGTTGAGAGACTTGCACCAAGTCTGGCCACATAAACGGTGAATGTGACCTGGTACAGCTGATCCAAAACCTGTCTTCTCTTTGGGGATATCAGCTTCTCAGAGAGAGCCCTTCAGCCCCCGTTGCCCACTTGAGATTTTTTAGTGCTAAAAAATTATAAAATTATAAATGAGGCTCATAAATGCGGGTGATCCACTAACTTCACGACGAGTTTACGATCAGTTTGCGATTAGTTCACGAAGGCGGCGTTTGCGACTACGACGAAAAATCATTAGCCGGTGGATCAGCGTTCACGATTCGTTCACGACGAGTTTGCGACTCGTTAACGACTAGTTTGCGACGAGTTTACGACGAGATCAAACATGTTTGATTTGGTTCGGTGGATCAGCTTCAACGTCACGTCATTTCTGTACGATCAGTTTGCAACTAGTTTACGACGAGTTCGCGATTCGTTTACGACTGCCGTCGCGAACTAATCGCAAACTGGTCGTAAACTCGGTGGATCACCCGCAAAAGGGTGATTTCGGTCATAGCTGGCCAGCGATTACCAATATCTGAAATGCATTTAATGAACACCAATTTAACCCCCAGTTATAAATTTTAGTACTAAAAAATCTTGAGTGTGGACAACGGACATTTTAAGCCCTTCCCTTTGTGTGACAGCAGAGGAGGAGTTTTTAACAGTATATTTAGCCCTATCATCATCAAGTCTTCGCGGTAAAAGTGGCATCCACAATCATCACTGCTGGCATTTTGGACTATAATCGGCATGAAATCATTGCGGTATAGTCTACTCCTCATTTAGCCAAGGTAGATCGCAATCCTGAACCAGAACTGTAATGTCATTGAACCTGGGTGACTTTGATAAATTCCCTGCCAAATATGATTTATCACGGATGTAACCTTCAGAAGCCCTACTTGGTTTACAATCCTTTTCCATAATGAATGAGCTCAGCGTTGAGGGGAGGCAGAACATAATTCAACCAGGCGGGGAGAAAAAAGCATTTTAACACTTTTGCCAAAGTGAGGCTAGGGATACACTGAACGCGATTTACCCATTGCGCGCGATTTTCGCACGAATCTCTTTTGTTTCGGAGGCATTGCGGCATGAAATAACAAAGAAACAACGCGCGCGATGGGTAAATCGCGTTCAGTGTATCCCTAGGCTAAGTCTACTAAGAAGAAATTCACGGTCACTGGAAAGGATAGGGTGTTTTCATTGTAGCCATATGGAGGTATAAACAAAAGAATTTTTCGCCAGTTACGGCCCACGGTCCTGCTTTTTACCTAGGCCTGCATGCATGTTCTCTGCATGCGCGCCCTGGGCTACGGAACCAAAACCAGCCGAGCCGGCAAACGAAACCGTGCGTAAACAATTGAAACATCGGGAAAAGCCCGCGCCCATGCAGAGCAGAAGATTTATCGCTTTTACCAGTAGATCGGTTCTTCATTCTCCGTCCATTTTGTGTCAACACGGTTTATTCACGACACGATCCGCGCTGAAATCAAAACCGCACGGTGTTCCCGCGGGATGGACAGACAAACCTTAATTCAAAGTGAATTCAAATATGAGTTTCATGTCAATTTCATCGGGTACTCCCAACTGACGAGCAAGGGCACGTAAAGATAATGTGATCCCTTTTAAATTCCCTGCCGAATGGGATCCACTGTTAACAACATTCTGGCCTCGTGATGAGTCGACCTCGTGCAGCTGAAAAAACGCTCTTTAGTTTGTCATTTCAAATCGATTTGTCACTTCCCCTCACATGGGATTTAATCTAGGGCCGTATTCTAGATTAATTTCAAGTCTAAGGTTTACCTTTTTTAATAGCTAGTAATGTTTGCAGGGCGGAATACAAGCTTAATTAAGTGGACCTTGCTTCTAGAATACGGGCCCAAGTCATTCCCGAGACCAGGGCCTGGGAAGGTAATAACGGAAGAAAATTACGGTTCCAAATGTTTGGCGTCCCTAATAGCGTGGTTCACATCATATCGGCTGGACTGCATCAACAATACCGTACCACAGAGGCGCGATATGGTTGTCTACATAGAGAAATGCAAAGTCCCTTCGAAATACCTCCAGAACATGATACACTACCGGCTTTTTGGTGGCGCCACCGTATTCAATTTCTGTCTTTCAGTGTACAGTACAGGGCACAGTTGACATACCCAAATTTGCATAACCTGCGTGAACCATTCGCGCTACTGCGTGCAACTTTCGCGTTGGGTACGCGCAGGTAAAATCACCAGAGGCTTCGACCACGGTCTGACATGCACGGACACACAACCAATTTGACTGACCAAGCAGTTCTCAAGTTACAGATTGATTGCTAAGATGGGCTATCTGGGGGCCATACTGAAACTTGCACACCAAAAAAATGTCACCCAGGCGAGCTAAAAAGAATCAAGCCATATTCATGCAGTCTATTCGATAATATTATGTTTATTTTTCCCCCAGATGAGGAGTAATTTGAATTTACATACATGCTGCTATGTGAACAAATACTGTTGGACTTTACGGGAAGTTATTCAAATGACAACTTCATACAGTGGAGTAGCCTACGTTACTTTCAGGTCGAAAATGATACAATCAAGGAAAGCCAGTCATTTGTTGAATCAATGGCACGACTCAGTGAAGTTATATGTCCCAGAAACCGGTACAACTCTGTCCTTTTTCCACTTGATGGGCGGAAAAAGATTGGATCAAGAGTTCGATGTTTTGGCAGTGGACCTGATTAGCCCGCTGCGCTCCGTGAGAACTTTATCTGGCTTCTCCCCACTTGAGCAGAGAAAACTCCTCAGTTTTTTGAGCTGATCATTCTCATAATCCAAGACCTGCCCTTTGTAAATATAGCAGGTCTATTTTGTGGACACCCCAGAACTACATCTAATATAACTACATACTTTTTACATGCTTAAAGGACAGTAAGCCCCTCTGTATTCAATTTGAAAAACACGAATCATCGCCGCGATTCTCGACGTCAGTGAAGTGTTAAATGTACTTCGCTCTATCTGAATACATTAGAGCTCTCTCTGCACAGTTTTTTCAATGTGGGCTGAAAACTAGGCCTTGATTCTCTGAAGTATGTATCAGGCAAGCATTTTAGGGACCTTCATGAGCTATGAGACCTCTATGTGCACTCTCCTTACATTTTGAAAATATCGTAAAATTCAATACAGTGGGGCTTTAACTTTACAGTAAGAAGGTAATAATCTAAGTGAAAAGGCATTTTCCTTTATCCAGATTCAATGATCATTTCATGCAAAGTTATAAGTAGTATTTACAGTACTGTGGAAATGAAGTCAGTCGATCTGTGCCTTGTAAAAGCCTCACAGTGGCAAATGTTTCTCATCAAATATGCAAATAATCTCACTTAAGGTATTTTGCATATATTGTAAAAGCCTGATACAGAGGGCACTGAAGCTTCAGAAAAAGTTTACCCATTAAAGACTATGAGTATTTTTCAGAAAAATACCGTATTTTCTGCACTACTGACCGCACCACCGGACCCTAAGACCCGCACCCCACAGACCATTGCTAAATCCTCAGAAGACCCGCACCGCCGTATCACCCGCGGCTTATAACACAGACGATTCTCGTGAGAGGAGCACGACAGATATACCCAGTATCAGGTCACTAACTCGGGTACTTGAACGAACTAAACCGGACCAAGCCTCATTTTCAATCAAACAAAATAGCTTCACTGGGAATGCCCATGCCATTTACCTAGTTTTTGACATGTTTTACGGCAGAATTTTGTGCACATATGAAAATAGGCCTATGACATGATGCAAGGAACAATAAAGCATGGATTTTCGATATCTTCCGTGAACTTATGTATGGTTATAGGGCCGATTATAGGCCTTAATCCACGTAAGAACCGCACCGTTGTATCACCCGCACTCACGATTTTGGGGCCCTTTTCATGGAAAAAAGCAATGGGTCTTATGCCGGAAAATACGGTAAATGAAAATGTCGGTTTTCAAAAATGTGACCCGCTCTGGCAAAACCAGTCGCATGTCGCTCAGAAGTTGAGCCTCAACGAACTAAGATGACACCAGGAGAGAATGGAAGAAATAGATTCTTCCAGATTTCACAATAGCCAGACAATACTGAAAGTGACAAACATTTTGGTCTCAACCTGCCAAGCTAAGAGCGACATGCGACTGGTTTTGCCAGAGTGGGTCACAAATTACCATTTTGAACTAATATCAAGGGTTTTAATGGTCACTTTGACTTTGGACTACACTCCACCACTCTATCAACCTCCAGAGGTTTAGGGTTCATTTACCGGTATCTAAAGTCTGGCAACATCTATCTTTGACCTAGTGGAATGCGGAAGCTAGGAAATTGATCGTTGGATTTTCCACGGACCTTTAATCACATGCGGCTATTGAATGACCGGTGGACAACGCGAACAATCGGGGAACGACCACAAGTTACCGACAGGCATGATTATAAACCGCAAAGCTCTGTCACATTACATGACTTCCGCATTCCATTAGGTTGAAGATAGATGTTGCCAGACTTTACTATAGAGGTAGACTGATCATTATTGATTAAAATTTGGTCTTCTCCCATAATGCACTAAAATGAGACAATCAACTGGATGTAGTTAATGATCTAAAAATCTTTCGCCTATTCATATTCAAGAGCCCAAACGAGTGAAGACCAGCACTCTCCAAGGTCATGCTGTGTTAGTCTCATTTTAACGGACTTGGAGGAGTCGGTGAATCCCAGCGTTCATGTTCTGTGCTTGAAAGAATCCTCAAATGTACTGCCTGATGCTTTTCGTTCTTTGGAGGTATGAGACATTTCTTGTACTCGATAAGATCGCCAGCTTTCGGAACGAAATCTCCATCAATACTGCAATGACGGAAAGGAATACGGTTTAAAATCACAGAATATCACATGACGAATAGGAATAGTCATTAAGCCACACAATAAATTACAAAACTTCCTCTCATGATATGACAACATTCACTCCCAATCACCTTCGATAATCGAAGGCCGATCTGCTCTCCACTGCGTTACAACGCACATCACCCTTCGAGAAATTGACCGGTCCACGGCGTATCTGCCGCCTCGAGAAGAAGAGGCCAATCAGAATCGGGGTTGTAAAATTTGAACCGTGGTACAAAGAGTGGTAGCCGAAGACACGATATAATTTTATAAAGTGCAATATGATTGGTCGACCGGTAAAGTTGGCATTGTGCCAAGATACGCCGCCGACTGGTCTATTTCTCGAAGGGTGATGTGCGATGTAACGTAGCGGTGTCAGAGCAGATCGGCCTTCGATTATCGAAGATGCTCCCAATGGAGTTGCTTATGACCGAAACAGGACTTTGCCTACAGCTCAACACTGACTACAGGCAAAAACTGTAAAAAAACGGAATCATTTGTTGAAATACAGAAGTTCCACCTACTCAGATATATGGACGAATAATTTTTCTTGCACCTGCCGTTCCTTTGGATCAGAGGGAATTATAAAACCGTGGCCTTTATTTCGACAAAAGTCAATCACATGGCCTTTGAAGACAGGGCCTTCAGCAGCTCTTTGTGATCTGGAAAAAGAGAACAACTTGTCACAAAGTTGGTTGTCGCTTTCATGTCTATTTTGGAATCGCCCTCGAGAGTCCATCTGAGTACGAAAATACAGGATCTGTAAACATGGTCAACAACAACAAAACATTTTCACACTACCAAAAGCCTGCTAAATTCTTGGCACTGAGAATGTCAAAGTTATCAAACGTTATAAAGTTGAGAACACAGATTTGACTTACTGTGACTGTGTTCTCGTTCTTCTGGTCGGGAGCGGACTGGGTATAAGAAACGACTTCAGAGCATTAGGAGAGATTGGTGATGGAGGCTCGTGAGGGGGATGATGATTTGGGTTAGGATCTCGATGCACATTATGATGTGGTGAATGAACACCATGGGAAGAATCACCCTCCGACATTGTTACTCCTTCCTGGGATTAACACTCTGGAACGAGATCAACATGATCAAAAGGTCGGCCTACCGGTAGCTAGAGGAATTCCTACCGGTAGGTAGAGGTTAGAGACGAACGCTAGAATTAGCGACGTCGCTAATATTAGCGACGCGTCACTAAAACCAACGATGACGACGCATTCTGTTTACTTCGGAAAGTGCCTCGAAAATAGCATCAAAAACCTCGGGGCGTGAAGTAACAAGCCTGTTAATTCGCTCATTCCTCATTCGCTCATTCGATTATACATCGGTCCGGAGTCCCACGGCTATCTCAACCGCATGTGCTGGAGCCACCATGTCATGTTTAACTTCGCTTCGACGAAAAGTTTTGTGGTGTGTCAACAAGTTTTTGGCACATCCGACACACAAAACAACTATCAGACAACCACGACAGCGTCGTCACTGACGTCAGATTTGGCGACGCATTGGACTTTTATTTTAGCGCCGCTAAATCTAGGCCTACATGATCTAGGCCTACCCTCTCATGTAGTGTTTCAGCTAAAGCGTTTTAGCAGGGCGCGGCGCCCTGCCTCTCCAGGGGGCGCCCTGCTGCCCTTTTTATGCCCTCAAAAACGCCCTGCCCTTTTTCAAAAAAAAAAAATTTTTT
>NMRB01003880.1:31571-50209 GCA_002633025.1 Notospermus geniculatus | reverse complement strand
TTCTTTACTTCTTTCGCACAGTGCCGCAAAAGTATTGAGACGGTCCCCATGTTTAGGAATCCCAACGGTGTAAGTAGAACTAACCAATCGATGTGAATGTGGAAGTCCCAAGAAAACCAACATTCGGTTGGTTCCGTGAACTATCCGATAGTGACCAGTACAGTCCGTTCGCTTTCACGTACCCCTCACAAGAGGGCCTAGTTTTATCCAGGGATATTGGGCATCATGATACGCAAATGGATAGCCGCATTCCTGGAGTTAGCGGGATGAAATTTGTGTCAGAAAAGTGAGTGCCAACCTCGTCTGCTGATCATCTGGGCCTCGAGCGGGACGCGTTTCCGGAAACACCCGAAGTATCCCGACGGTATGGCGCGAATTATGACGTGTATTTCCGCCCGTCACTGATCGTTCCCCGTTTGATTGCAATCTTTCAGGTCAGCAGACGACGCGATGACGACTATCAACGGACCTTCGTCTCTCCTCAGCCCTCACCTCAAAGAACATGGCGGGGCCCACAATCTCGTCTTTAACGAGAAGGTGAAAGGTCTCATCGCCTCTGGCAAGAAAGTCTACCATCTTGGTTTTGGCCAGTCTCCGTTTCCAGTCTATCAAGGCGCTGTTGAAGCCCTGAAAGAATTCGCTCCTGAGAAGTCTTATCTGCCGACCGAAGGTAGGTTTAGATATACTGCTATTCTCTGCCACCGCTCCCCCATCCTGAGAATCTCAGGTCATTTACGGTCGTACCCTCCCTCAATGAACCAAGCGCGAGTTGGGGAGCCGGTTGTGAAGACCCTGGGTGCGAGGATGCCGCTCCCCAAACTCGTGAATTTCTGCGATTTCGCCCGGGAGTGCATTTATAGGTGTTCTGCCACTTTTCCAAAAAGTACGGAGGATGCAAAAGCTGAACTCTTCTCAAATTTGATTGGTTCAACTGTCCGGTTGGCGCAGATTTGCGCCTCTCTCATTGGTTCCGCCGCAGAGCAGAGCGACTCCGGTGAGGCAGGATTCGGTTGCCCTGATTGGGCAACACTGACGGACACCCCCGGACTTGGCTCAATAAAAAGAGATTGCTGGCGAATTTAGCGCGTTGAAAGATGATCCAAACCCGGTAGTGGACGGCGAGGTCGGTCTCAAAACATGAATCACACAGGCAAACGTCCGCAAACATGTCTCCTGGGGCTTTATGGCTATCGTAATGGAATTAGCGTTAATGGGTTGAGCAGATGAAATGCTACATGCAATCCTGCTATCTTTATGATATTAAGCGGAGATTCCCCAATGCCTGGCAACCTCCGCAACTGGAGTCTGGTAGGCCTACACACTACACTTGGCCANTGAATGCAAGGGTGGAGCAGTCTTCATGCACACAAAAACCACACAGACGTCGACAATCAGGAATCCCTTTCCTTCTATCAGAATATTATTTCCCGTTGTACGTATTTTTTCCCTCTGTACCGGTGTAACAGCTATAATTAGTGTTTCTGTATGTGAGTGTTCCCCTCGTTGTACTGCCCTAATGGACAGTCATGGTCTCTCTATCTGTCTATTGTCACTACGTTCCAAATACAAAGAAGGAAACACTGACAAATAGGGAATAATGACAGATGTTACACCGGTTCTATTTCTCCAATGTGTGAACAAGCGCAAGAGGGTAATGGAAGAGAGGATGTGCAGCTTTCCGACTCCGACTCCGACTTCAACTACGAGAATGAATTGCAGTCCGCTGCGGACATCCTTGATAAAAACGATCTGATAGACGTTTGCAAATCGTAAAATGCCATAACTTTGTGGCAGAATAATTTTGACTCGTAATCGGAAGTGCGCATAAATCGCAAATATCGTAGTCGTCATAGTCGTGTCTCAAAGTCGTAACGACTAGGATTACGACTTCAATATTCATTATTTATCCGCACTTCCGATTTATAAGGCCAATTTTTTCTGCCTTCAATTTATGGTGTTTGACGAATTGAAAACTTCTATCAAATCGTTTTTATCAAGGATGTCTCCATAGCGGACTGCAATTCATTGTCGTAGCTGAAGTAGAAGTCGGAGTCAGAAAGCTGCGCATCCTCTCTATTGTAGATTATTAACCGGAGTCGAGACATCCTCGACCGACGTGGTCCTCGGCCGTGACGCTCTCCAGGTCCATTCTAACCCCGTACAATCATGGACAGTCAACGCTCCACTGATGACCATCCGATAAATAAATTATTAAAAAACCAACATCTGAACAATCCATAACTTTGTCAAACTTAGTAGACAGGGGAAATCAAGGGACTCAGGAGAAATCCACTTTTATTATGATCAACGTTCAGCACCGACAGCTGTCCACGTCCCTCGCTCTCGGCCAATCAGGATTTTGTTGTTGAGTTGTATGTGTTTTTTTGATGTCCTCGTCCGAAAAACAACAGCTGAGCAGGTGGGTATAGACTGGTCCCCTATCCTGGAGCCATCCGCCAATACGAGGTCTAG
Organism: Notospermus geniculatus; assembly: GCA_002633025.1. Taxonomy (NCBI): domain Eukaryota; kingdom Metazoa; phylum Nemertea; class Pilidiophora; order Heteronemertea; family Lineidae; genus Notospermus; species Notospermus geniculatus. The sequence goes on along the minus strand of NMRB01003880.1, from coordinate 47,737 downwards.
CGGAGCAGCTCGAGGACAGGGGACCAGTCTCAGCCAGGCGTGGCGATTACATGATTGATATTTCTGTCTAACTGACGGAAAACTCAACTGCAGAGATGAGGTAGCTGGAAGCACACATATGATTTAGATATCCCACGTGGCTGGAGAGATGATCTCAATCAGATTTTCGTATGTGTGCTGCCAAAAATAGATAAGCGAGCGATTTGTGCTAACAATTTACAGTCCTCTGCCGGAGTCCTCCCGCAGTTTCAAACCCGCCCGCTACCCACTACATTACCCGCGCTGTGGTCTCTACCTATGGCCAACTAAACACTGGAACGAGTGTACACGACATGCAACATTAGGACAACTTTCACTTCCATTCAGGAATAATATGAAAATTGATTGTCGTGCATTATTTTAAATCGTGGGCGTTTATCCCACTCTGGTTTTACATCATCCAAATGTGTAACGTAATGGCCTCAAACACGACATTAATCTGTCAATTAACCATTCGTAAAACATGCACTTTAGGAAGGATGGAGCCTGTGAAAGGGGATGATGTTTCCCACCGACAGTATCTATCCTGAAAAATTGATGAATAGGCCTACAGCGTGCCTGTTCAGAGACGTATCGTCTGAAACTCACCCCGGCTACAAACGGTCACGTCGCCGACAAAACAATATCGCACTTTTTTCTCTCCAGGAATTCTCCCTTTAAGAAAGGCTATCTGTGGCTTCCATAAGAAGTATGACAAACTTGACTTCGACCCGAGTCAAGTGGTGGTCGGGCCGGGCTCAAAGGAGCTAATATTCCTTCTTGTCAATGTCTTCAATGGAGGTGAGTCCACGACGATCGCACGTCAGCGTTTTTCCAGATAACTCAGCCATTAGTTACTGTTACCATCACTTTCTGTTATTCTGGGCTTTATGGCAACATATGACGAATTTCACCACAAAAGAATTCACATTTCATTCAGACGTGTTGCTCCTCGCTCCGACATGGCCGACCTATAAACCTCAGGTCCAGTTAGCAAATAAACGGAGCGCCATCATTGAGACTGGAGCCGAGAGTGAATGGAAGATTACACCAACTCTCGTTGAGAAGGTAGGCCTAGGACACAAAATCCGCACCAGCCGGGGATGGACACCAAATCCAGCCCCCAATAATTGGTCAAACTCCAGTCATTGTTTGTAAACGAGATTGTCCGTAATGGCAAGAGTTATTAATTTGTTCGAGATTCGAAATATTCCGCTTGAGGGCGCTCGTCGAATCTATCGTACGTAAACGCAAACGTCAAGAGTGCGCGTCCCAAACCTCTCTCTTTCTTCCTCCAGGCCGTCAATCAAAATGGTCTTCATCCGAACAGGATTCTTATCCTCTGTAACCCAGACAATCCGAGTAAGTTTGTTATGACATTTGATATCGAATTGGACACCTTCTTGCAGTGGGCACTGGTACCCTGCGCAGTGGTACCATGCTTCCTTTAAAAATAACAACCACCAACACTGAACCTCGTCCCAAGGGAGAGTCTGTGAGATGAAATCTGATTGGTTGTGACGGATGCCATTTGGTCCTCTCTCCGTATGTGATGTTTTATTCAGGGAATTCCATCAAATGTTCTGTAAATACAATCTTTGGAATATTTATGACTAAATTACATTTCGTCCATTGAGTAATAACTGTTGTGCGGCCAATACACGGCTTCTATCTTGAACTCTTGACGTGCGTGATGGCTGATGGATGATTCAGCAGTCCGATGGTCTAAAACATGCCATGTCAAATTAATCTAATTAAAACACAACTCCCACACATTTAAACCATTTAGATCCAACCATTTTACATGCTATGGTGGACCAGTTCGCAGTGCGCAGAGTGAATTGCGCTTCCGATGAACGATAGATGGCGCTGCGAGCGATGTGACCGAGTGACGTCATGAAGTCACTTTCGTCGACAATCAGTTTTTAGTTCTGTTTCCTTTTTGCAGCTGGTGTCAGTTACTCTGAAGACGAACTCGAAGCCTTGGCGTAAGTTATGGGCATGTGAATGGAGAAATGTGCGGGGCTACCTGTTGTATCAGAGGAGTTCGTCTCCGATCGATCGCAATCACTTCTTTCAAGCGCTTTCGCTTCCTCAAAGAAGTCAACCACGACCTAGGTAGTCGTGTAGAAGGCATGAGCACCGGGACGGGGTTGATCCACAAAACAGTTGTTTTTCATTGTCTTCCTTTCACAGGGCTTCGTTCAGAAAACACAACATCCTGGTTATCAGTGATGAGATTTATGCTCGTCTCAACCACACCAATAGCCACGTCTCTATCGCAAAGGTAGGTGGAGTAATGCACCGTGTTATCTCATCGCTGATTGGTGAAGAATTTGACACACGATCCCATTCATTGGCTGGTTGAGGACCAGCGAGCTTGATTGGCCGAGTGTGCCTACAAGACCAACGGACTCACTGATTGGCTGAGCCCATTTAGCCTACAGCTCACATGTCAAATTTTTGATTTGAAAGCTTTCTTTTATTTTCAGTTTTATCCTGAAGGTTCCATTATCAGTACGGGATTCTCCAAATGGGCCGGTGCCGGTGGTTGGCGGGTAGGTCCTCGGCGTTCTCCCTTCAAAGTTTGTCTACAGCCTGACGAATCTTAAACGATCCTAGCAGTTGCGGTCATGAACAGTGCGATTGGACGGCCCTCGGGCTACTCTATTACGCGATACGGGTCCAGCAAGCCGCCATGCCGTCACTGATACTAATCCCTCACCATCCGGTCGAGCGTATGGTAGTCGCATCTAACAGTACTTTCTCTCAACTACAGGTTGGTTACCACATCTACCCCCGGGCACTCGACATCCTGAAGGACGCCGTCAGAAACGCCGGGAGTCATACGTACTCCTGCTGCCCTGCGCCCATGCAGTACGCCATTGCAAAGGTATGACCTTGACCTCGACTCTGTATTGACCTTGACATTGTCAATATGGCCGGCCGGTAGGGGTCGGCCCGGGCATGCGTCTGCCACGCCTAAATTGCGGTCTTCGTTTTCATTGCAGATGCTTGCCGATGAGGATGGAGTTGATATTTTTATTAAACACACCACGAGAATCATGGCGCTGGCGTCAGATTTTGTGTACAGGTAAGGCAGGGGTCAAGGTCGGGTCAAGGTGACATGTGTCTTCAGCTGGCGGGCGGGATGCGAGCCTGATTGCGTATTTTGAAAATGACAAGGCACGTGGAACTTTCATCTTGTATATTTATTTCAGGGAGTTGACATCGATTGGTGTAAATATAGTAAAACCAGGAGGCGCTTATTACATGTTTCCTGATTTTGAGGTGATTCGTCCCTCACTAAACAAGAGAGGACTTCACACGGGAGAGGAGATGTGCGCCGCCATGTTGGACGAGGCGTCCGTCGCGGTAAGAATCTTGTGGAGGCGCGAAAGCATGATGCGCTTTAAAGAGGGACGTCATATGACGTCATCAATGAGAGATCGTTTTCTTTCACTTCTCCCTAGCAGGACCCGGATGTAGTCCTTGTATTTCGTTACAGTTAATGTCTGGAGGTCCTGCGTTCATACGACCCATGGAGGAACTCACAGTGAGGCTCTGTTACGTCAACTTTGATGGCACCGAGGCTCTGCGGGTCAGTAAAAATATGGGACTGGAACAACCACTCGATGATGAGTTTCTGAGTCGATACTGTACGCCACTTTACGATGGAATTAAGGTGAGTGCTAAAACAGGGAATCCTCACCCGCGCAGTGTTTACATCTACAACTTTCCTGAAGACTAAGAAACAGTTTCCATGACGTTGATGAGACGGACGAGATTCGAACCTGTGACCTCTCCGACAGCAAACCTCTCAACTGCGTAACCGCGCTACATTATCTGATCTCTGGATTATATTTCTTTTCCAGGCTCTTTGTAACTGGGTCCAGGTTCAACTAAAGACAGTTTAGACGTCACCACGTGAAGATTGCTAGACTGGTTCCCGTCTTTACCTTTGCACTCCCGCGGCGCTGAACGAGCAGTGACGCCGCGGGAGTTGAGGGGCAAAAAGGGAACCAGGTAAGGCAAGGAATCAGTCTAGAAGATTCCCTTTTCTACCTGTCGTGTGTTCATGTGGCCTTGTGTTTTACTGGGTATCATTACTGTACTCATGTGGTATATTCGAGTCTTGTGTTCTTTACCCTTATGCAGAACCTTTCAAAGGCTTCCTCCACCCTCGTCGCCAGGCCTACTGGTTGTTTATCTCATAATGTGAGACAACCAAACGTCTTGTTTAAAATACCTGTATTTAAACTTTTTGCACCAACTGTACATATCATTAGAGATTGTCTCTCTATCTTCAAAATACCTCGTTATCATGACGTCACATGGCGTCGCTCTCATGACGTCAGTGTGCGCGGATGATTTTAACAATTATACGATATGAATTAAGACATTTTATTTGTTATTCTTGGATTTCGATTGTTCAGATGATTCGAACCCGCAGCAACTGACACAAATCTCGGGAGCGCACCCATCATTGGAGAATATGTCAATCATGTTTTAGGTGAAAGTGAGGATTGGGGGGGGNTATGCCGGCCTCGCATGGCGGCTTAAGTTTCGTAAAGTCGAGTCCGCGGCCACTATAGGACATCTTCCTCTTCTCGAATTCGAACACATAGTCGATCGGAGACACTGGAAATAAAAGAGATTCGCCATCTTAATGGGAGCGCCACAATACGGCATGATATGAACTAAAATTCGTTGGTGGAATGACGTCGTCATGAATACTTGTCGTGAGTGAGAGGTCACTTACTAAAGATCGGAAACCAGACTCCTTCGGGGAGCTCTCCTGCGGTCGACATGACACGGAATTGTAAGGGAAGACAGTTCCGTCTGTCCACGCTGATCCTCATCGCCAAGGGGTCAGGGCGCATCTCATAGACGGCGCCATATCTACCGCTGCTGCCAACCAGCGTCATGTCGGCGTCGTCTGTAAAATGAAGCAAAAGATTAATGAGGAAAGTCACCTCGATCATTTTATGAACGGTTGAAACTCTTTAGCAGCAGAGCGTTCAACAACAACAAAGTGTACGGAAGTTCGGAAGCCTCATGAAATGGTGCAATGCGATTGGTGGCAACATTGGTGAAAATACCCGTGATGCATTGATAACTTCTTCCCAAAGTTCCTTTCGTTGCAATTTTAAAACACTGTTCCACGTCCTTCTCCGTGTAGTGCCACGTGATCTCACCCTGAAATAAAAGAAAACGACTGGCTGTGATGACCAGGACATCTTTCGTCACCGCCAGGTGTCGCCACTCGTCCGTGGACTCGGGTGTTATGTGGAACAAATTAAAGTGCTGGGCCAGCAACGAAGGTGGACTATACTTCATTCCACATCCGGTTGGCGCGAGGTTTTCAGCCGATATCTCCGCAACGGCTGGGTCAAAGTTGACATACCACACATCAATCGATTTGTCTTTTTTGCCGCTACAGCCATCATCACTGTCATTTTCCGCATAAACGTGACAGAAAAAAGTTCTTTCACAAATCACAGTTCGTGTTTACGGCCGAAATGGCGGCCATTTTGAAATGACGCAATGCATCGCGCACGTGTAAACTGCACTGAACAGCACAGCGAAACGAAATGGGTTTTGAGAAAGGGATCCGTTATGCAGGCCTTACGCGAAAAATGAAGATAGCAGAAAGATACCGGCAAGAAAGAAAAGTTAATTGATGTATGGTATGTTGAATTTGACCCAGCCGTTGCAGAGATATCGGCTGAAAACCTCGCGCCACTGGGATTTGGAATGAATTGCCTTCCATCCAGAAGCAGAAGACACCACAAAAATCAAACTCCCTGCATCTTTCTGAGAAGAACTTGCCAGCATCAGATCAGCGAAATAGGTTGAGGTGTAGTTCTGTCCGTGCCGCGACAGGTAGAATCTTTGGTCAATAAAGTTGGCGACAATACTGAAAAAGGATGAAGATGATGTCTATCTATGACGTAATCAATGACGTAACTAATGTGGCCACAGCAAGTCCAGTGGAACCACCCCAAACAGACAAATGCCCGAGGACACCTCTCTGTTAAGAACACCAAGCTCCAAACCCATCTGTCGTTTCTGTTTATAACCTCTGTATTCAGGACACCTCTCAAGGACCATTGTCAGCCCAAAAGGTGTCCTCAACAGAAAAGTTCCGCTGAAGAAATCCGGAGTTAAACACATGTAATGAAGTTGGAAACATGATTAGAACGTAGGCCTAACTAACCTTCCACTTAGTTCGTTATCCTGTCCCTTCCAGGTCTTGGGTTCGAGGTCCGTCCAGATGTAATCCATCGTCAGATAATTTGGGAGGCAACACGCATCCAAGTGACGGATAATCACCACTAAGACAACAAGGGAGCTAAAGAGGGCCTTCATTTCCGGTCTGAGTGGTGTCGGTCTCTCTGAACTTGGTAAAGACTAAGCGCGTTTTGACGGTTCTGGTATTATAGGCCGTTCTGCTTTAAAGGGCCACTGTATTCCTTTTCTATCCTGCGCTAAACATACCGCTGTTAAGGGCGACCTCTATTGACAATGTTGTGTTAAACTACCGCTCATCAACCTCGCCCCATGTACAGTAACTCTCGTTCTAGGATATCCACGTGTCCATTGTATTATTAAGCAACATTCTCCAGCACTGGGGAGAAAGGCAAGACTACGATATTGGAGAATGATGCAATTACCGCCGGTGGCGCCGGCTATCGACAAAAGGGGAAATATCGCGGCTCTTTAAGCCGATCTCTCTTTTCCGATTACGTCGTTTGTGATTATCGTCGTTGCATTGTTTTGGAGGTGTAGTGGTTTCTTTTCATGATGATAGGGTGAGAGAAAAGGGGTGTGTCTCACCTCTGATACTCCACCAAGGCCATAATAGCGCTAGTGGAATAGCCGCTAGGGGGCGCTGCTAAAACCATTTGAGATCAGGCAATATTCCCCTTTTTATCACAACCCGTAATTGGGTCAATACCAGCACGTTTTATTGTAATTTTCAATCATTTTTGTTTTTCTATTGGCAAGATGATCACTCTGACCCAGTTCATATGGTATGTTGCAATAAGTCGGATCATCATCATCCATACATTCGGCCAATTTTTCGTGAATGCCGCGGGTTTAATGCGTTGAAGGCTGTCCCAAAATCTGACGAATGAATGCGGGGGGGGGGGTTAGAATAGAATCAACCAAGAGTTCTCCCTTTATATTTAGATCAAAACACGTTTATTGAACCCTGAAGTACACGTACAGATCAGGCAATATAGGGAGGTTTAGAAATCAAACGATAAACGTAAACGTTAACAATAACGTTATTTTAATTTGTACCAAAAGTGCAATACAAAATAAAGTTTAGTAATAACGTTGTCGTAAAGTTTACGTTTATCGTTTGATTTCTAAACCTTTCTATTGATAGAGTATTTACGGCTACGTTACTCAACTGGTCGCTACCCTTCCTTGTTTAACAGTTCTCTTTGTTGCTTAGCAGCAGCGCCTCTATTTTTCAACGACGACCTGTCAGAGTTAAATGGACAAATTATCCGATTTAATTTTTTCCAGCCGTGTCGTCAAATATCTAACGACAACGATTTGAAATCCAACAGTACCATTTTGGCATCAATTGTTAGTCATTAATATAATATCGGTGTCGTTAGATCGTCACTCTGTTCTCTGCCGAGGCCTCTAATGACGGCATCAGACGCTGCCGTAAAGCGGGGTGAAGTTGGCCACTAACCAGAAAAAAACTCGTTATAGATGATCATGAGTGCCCACTAAATCATCCAACTCTTCAACTTGTCCTCACTTTACGGTCAATATTGTTCGACGTTTGTCCTCCAGAGGGAGACAGTGTCCTCGAGTCCCTGCTGCATAACTTCCAAACGATTTCGACAATCACGGAGAACAAATTAGTTCCATCTATATGGACCTGGTTCTCCATCCGCGGACGCGTCAGAATACAAACTCTCAATGTAGTCCTCATCATCTGAGTCTTCTGGCCAGTCACCGGAATACTCGTTGGCGCTGTCCTCTGTCGTCGCCATGGGGTCGAGGGTACGGAGTTTGTCGATCATTGCCGACAGATTCTCGCTGCGAAACGTGGCGAACTCGTCCAGTGTCGGAAACTGAAATGAAGAATTTCGTCATAAATACCGAAAGGTTATCACAATTTGATAAAAAAACGGACAAGATTGGGAGGGACGTTTTCAGGTAACTTACAGTCAGGGGATGCTCGATGGTTTTACGTCCAAGGTGGGACGGCGGGAAGACAACTTTACCAATCCTGGCCCTTGTGATATCAATCTCCGCGTGTACGTATTCTGAAACGCAAAGCGAGAATAAAGAGGTTGAGTCGTGCGTCAATTTGCTGTGAGAGCGTCATTTAAAGCTCCCCAGTATTGAATTTAGCGGTATTTTCAATTTCAAAGCGTTTATAGAATGTAGGTAGACGTATGTTAGCCTTCTTTAGGCCCCAAATGCTACCTGACACATGTACGTTGGCCTACTTCAGAGAATCAAGGCCTAGTTTTCAGCACACATTAAAAACTGCAGGCAGAGCTCTAATGTATTCAGGCGAACGCAAGCACTTTCTGATTTAAATACAGGCTTAATAACTTACTGCCTGGTCCAAGCACCAGTGACAGAGTGTGATGTTGGAACGGGAGACATCCGTTCTTCTCTTCCATGAGAAGGCCTGTCATCTTCAACACGAGCGCAGCTCGAAACTTGTATGATTTTACGGGAATTCCGTGGTTTATTTCAGTGAAATATTTGTTCCCTGAAAATAAAAATAGAAAGGAATACATTGGCGCCATTCCTGTCAACGTAGCGGCCCTAAGTCAGTTCTAGACATATTCTGAATCTAATATGATGTAAATTATATGATTGACTAGCACGACCCTTAAAAATGAAATATGAAATAAAAATAAAATAAAAAAACGAAAAAATGAAAAAGTACTCGGAGGGGACTCGAACCCGCGACCTTCACCTCGAATGGCTGAGGGCCTGGAACAGTAGCGCCGCGGGAGTGAAGCGGCAATGACTTGCAGAACTAATCTACATTGATGCTTACCGAGAACGCATCTGAAGTCATCTTTAACTGCCCCAAAAAGCGGATGAATCTCTCCCATTGGCTGTGAATTGTCGTCTGCTAACTTCATGTAAACGTATTCCCCCTGTACGAAAACACAAATCATCACTTACACCGTTTCTCGATAGGTGGCGCTGAGCAAGACGCGGTCGGATCCCACACCAACATGACCAAGACGTCGCTCCACGTGAGAGTTTTCTTCTTCGAGTTGTTGGCTCTGAGTGGGGATGCAACATTTCTGGTTTTCTTGACTTAATACGCTCTGACACCAATGAAACAAACGACTGGCCATAGTTTTCTATGGTTATTTTTTGCCTATAGAGGGCCAACTCGCACAAGAAACTTCCCACATGGTTCATGGTATTTTTTCGGGTGACTTTCACAATGATCTGATGTATGTAGGATCGCCGTAGGTATACATGTTGTCAAATACTGTAAAATCGGACTTGTAACATCACTTTGGTAGACCAGCCCACTTCATTACTATGATGGTCACATGGCTGCACATCAACAGTCTGCAATACAAGCTGCGTTCTGATTGGTTTACAAACACAATTGGCCAAATGGCCATTCGAATTGAACTGTAATGTGACATTGACAGGCCTATTTTGAATGGATTGAGTACATGTGATCAGCTCTGATCATTCCCGAATAGGAAGCATTGGCTGTGCATCAATGGTTCTGCGGGTTGTCACAAAAAATTAACACAATGATGTCTTTTTTCACAACACCCTTTAAAGAACATGGTCCATTACTGCTGGTACGACCAACAATTGCGTTCATGAAAAGTGACCGACCCGGGGTGATCGATTAGGCAATCAAGATCATGCCCTTCTATCCAAGGCCTAGTCAGTGCCGCTGTGCAAAATCGTAAACAGTGATTGGATAAAAGACGCATATTCAACAGAATAACCACTCCCAGCTCGCTAAAGTGGGCTGGACCTTCTAATAACTGAAGTGATGTTACAAGTCCGATTTTACAGTATTTCATACTCAGTTTAACCGCGTTATCTGAACTCACTGCATGCCAAATTTAGGCCCACTTCTTGGAGGAACGACTCGGGAATATGCGGTGGGAACTTTCAATAGGTTTACGCAAACACCCTGTCAGATTTTTCTAAACCGCTCTAATATCATACCGAGGTGAATTCGAAGAACCAGACGTATGAGGCTGGTTCCTTGGTTGTCCTGTACTCAAACCGGAACTGCTGGTTCGGAAAGTCCGCCGCAAAACTGAAGCGAAAACGAAAGAAATTATTTAAAACAACATAAAGGTGTCACCCCTTTCGTGTTATGTTGCCATGGAAACTGTTCCTTGATTCTTACCTTCCAGAAATGTTGTATTTTGCCGTTTTCACGTCCACCAATTCGTCCTGGATCACCGCATTGAAGCTCACAGAGAAGGTCTCCGGGAGACAGCATGCAGTGGCGCCGCCTATGAAGAGAGCCAGCAGAAAGCAAGCTTCCAGTAACTTCATGTTCCTCATGATGATGATACCTGCGTGGGAATGTTGGTTATAATGGTCAGTGATTGAAATATCTCACATCAAAAAAATGATGAACAGAGAGAGAACAGAGGAGCAAAGACAGAACACGGGCACCCGTCAGACCACAGCCACAACGAGGCTGTGGTCTTTGTGTACGGGACATCTCTGGCCGCCATTAGGGAGTTTTCGCAAAGGCCCCGAAACGCCAACTCGAACGTATATCCTTTTGTTCGGTGCTCTCTTCGTGGCATCGAACAGTGGGTTTGGCGGTCGCGTTGGCGTTTCGGGGCCTTTGCGAAAACTCCCTATTGGCCTGGGCGGGCACGCACGCTTGACGGTCTGTGGTCTGAAAAAAAGGGCGGTGCGCATTTGTCGAACTCACCTGCCTATTTGCTAGAATGGATGCTAAATGTTGTTTCCCGCGAGTGGAAAGTACATCCGTGCCAAGGCCTGTGACCTCAGAATATACCTTGTATTAGTCTCTTTCTTGTGTTACATATCCTGGGACGGATGCGACGTAAGTGGGGATAATTAACAAAATTACAATGACCCAGTTCAAGACAAACTTATTCATTAAGTTTTCAAACCTTTTGTTTCTTAAAAAGATATGTGATGTAGAGTACGCATTTAGTTTGTTCATTGGACTGAAAATTTTCGATAGCTTGTGCGCACATTCAGAGAAACATGGGTTATGTTGGTGAATTTACGCCATTTTGTTTGAAGAATCCCAAACAAAACAACTCCGCGAGATTTGATAAAAACAGCCTTCCATCTAGTGTTCAGGATGGATGGTGTCAGAGTGGCGTAGTCATGGAAGGGCGTATAAGTGATTGAGGGTGTGATCCGGCGTAAGCGGGTGATCCACTGTCGCGATTTTGGCTTGAGACGCGGTTGCGTTCCCTTGCGGTTACCTTATAAGGACTTCCGATTGCCATATAAGCTGATCGCAAGGCACCGCAACCCCGTCTCAAGCCCAAATCGCGACAGATGGATTCGCCGCTTTAAGACGGCGCTGCGGGTTTTCCCGGAGCTCTGGCCCTCTCCTGCCTTCCACCCTGATACATATCGATCGATATCGGACGATCAGCTCTCGACCTATGAAATATTCTAAAAAAAAGTCAGGACGTTCCACTAGCACCTAATGATAAAACTCGTGTCGATGTGTGCGAAAAGGGGACAACAAACTCACCTCTGCTTATCCTGTTACGTCATCAACGTCAGTACTCCAACTGTCACGTGATTGATAAATGAAGATGATAGCCGCACTATGATGTGGATCGGTTTGATATGTCTCAATTGGGATACGAAATAACAGTAAGAAAGCAGCAGTGTTGGGAATGTAGGTTAGAGCTATTATGCTTTCTTTTTCTACAATTATCCACACAATAAGAGTGAAGCGTTTTTTGTAACGCATCTTGGCATTTAAAGAAGGCCGGGGATATTTACCCGACGGTCGGTCCCGCAGGTAATGAATTTCGTCTTGCAGAAACGACGGTCGTTTCCGCAAGTAAATATGCTGTCTTGCAGACCCGACCGTCGTGTCCCCAGTACAGAGCTTTTCTTGCGGCCCCGACGGTCGTATCTGCAAGCCTAATTTAATATCTTCGAGCCCCGACCCGTCGTGGCTGCAAGCCCAAATTATCAGCTACGAGACCCGACCGTCGTTTCCCCAGTACAGAGCATTTCTTGCGGCCCCGACGGTCGTATATGCGTGCAGAATGATTTTTTTCTTCGTACAGTGACCGTGATGTAAAATTTTCTGCACCGTAACTTCAACAGTGCGCACTGCAAAGGCCTAAAATGATAATCGGAATGGTCAGTTTAATTTTTTTCTTGACGGGGTCCATTGTCCCCATATTCTCCTTTTACAGTTAATGTTGACAGCTGCTGTCTGATGAAAAAATATTCTTCAGAGGTCTAGGGGCCTAAATTTTTTTCATCATTTCGGCTCAAGAATGCAAGGTTTTGTTCACCATTTCTGACAGTCACGCGGGGTCGATATTGATCGACAAGAAAAAATAAAACTACAAAAAATTGATAGAACAAAGCAGCTGTCGTGACGGGATTCGAACCCATGGTCTCCAGTTTGACAGCCACGCATGCCAACCACTAGGCTGCTGGTACCCATGCGTGCATTTGGGGGAATCATTAGAGTTTGCTGACTGAGAACTTCCGTCGCGTAGCCCTAAATTTCGTCGGCTCCCCAAGAATTTTCATAACTGGAGACACGACTGATTGAGATTTCAGTCGGTTCCACAAGGAAATTCCATGAATTGGAGACCCGACTGGTTGAAGTTTCAGTCGGGTCCGCAAGAAAATTTTATGAACTGGGGAACCGACGCTCGGGTATATATCCACTGCGTTTAAAGAAACTGAACGATATCATAGTAGAGACGTCTCGGCTTGATGAAGCAACGTAGGCCACCGGCCGGCGCTGGTGTCGTCAGCCAAACTCGCTTATGTTGGGGTAGATTGGGAATGCTTTCAGTGCAAATCATCTGTGGCTTGAGTGTTATCGATCCGAAGTATGCCGAAAATGGATTAAAATATCGAAATTTTATTCGCTACCTGTCAAAAAAATAAACTCAACGGGAAGCTCGAGCAAAAATGATGGCATTAAAACACAGCTACTTGATATTCCTACATTTTGTGAGAAAAACGGGCTCTTGCAGCTATTTTTTGCCATCCACAAAGTTTTGCCTTTAAAAACGCGCCCTACCCGAACCTTGGGCGGCTTTCCATGGAGCGTTTCCGCCCGAAAGCATTGTTTTTTTCCGCGCCGTGACCACCGCCGCGGAAAAAACAATGCTTTCGAGCGTTTCCGCGCACCGAATGGAAAACCTGTAATCCCCGACGGTGAGCGCCATAATCGGGCCGCACACTGAGTCACACCCAAAGGTGGGCGTGGACCTGGAACGAGAGCGAAAGACTGATCCGCTGTTCTCAAAACGCTCCGCTATACGAGTTCTGACTTACGAGGGCAGACGACCAGTTACTCTCTGGTCACATGATCTGCAAAATGGCTGCGCCCAGGGTTGTGCTGTGCGATTTTTGTTTTTTTCTGATATTTCTCTCCGTAACATCTATTTTGGGGGTTCAAGTCGATCTAGGAGGTAACTGGATTGTTGAAGATGAAGGTTGGTATCTTATTAAAGTAAACAGACTACAGCAATTGATGAATTATGGAGTAACCCTATCAGGTTATGAAAAATGTACAGGGCGATGTACGCTTTATATGTGCACAGTACATTTGACTATGAAAAAAGAGGATTTCCTCCTCTCGCCGTTGCTGAACTTGGCAACGAGTCTGTGTCAATATTCTAGGATTGTTGTGAGTGGGTTGTTGTGGGAGTATTTTGTATACCGGTAGTGTCAGATTGTGCCAGACTGAGGTTATTAGCTAAAAAAAATTAAAAATGCCACGCCCATTTAATAAATATGCCTAGCTACGCCTGCCTGTCATTATGCTGTGGGTGGAAGTGGCATGAATCTGGTACAACTCCCTTCACTCATCTATGCTCTTTGACAGTTGACCTGTTTTTTTCTCATACCGGTACATATCATGTTCTTTCACTTAGCTAGTGCAGCCCTTCCCTGATCTCATGTAGGCCCCTGGTATCTTAAATATTCATATTATTATTGTTTTTCCCTTCCTTGTTTTTTTCAGGTCAACAGATTTCGACTGTGGCCACTGTCCCAGGAGGTATTTTCACAGATTTGATGAGAGGCGGTTTCCTCGATGACCCTTATTATCGCTCCAATAACATAAAATATCGCTGGGTGTCTTATCGGAACTGGACTTATTCAAGATCATTTACTGGTAAATATTTGAAGTAGGGGTTGAGTTTTAACCTTCTTGGAAAGTTTGCTTCGACGACTTAATTCTACACGTCACATTCAGGTTTCGTCTCTAGAGCAAAATCAGCAGAAACTAATTTGTCAGAATTCAATTCAAACGAAAGACAATAATCCACCATGCATGTCCCTAAGTGGTCTCTCAATGCCATGTGCTTCTCTTGAAGTTCATAGTTTCTGTTGTTTCAGTTTCTGAAGATGTATTCAAGCACAAATATCTTGACTTGGTCTGTGAAGGTTTGGACACCGTGGCAGCTGTTTATGTCAATAATAAACCTGTTGCCAAAACCAAGAATATGTTTATCAGTTACCGGTTCGATGTCAAAAGTCTTCTTCTGGTAAATATATCCTTCGATAATCACAGTCTTTGGAAGAAGAATGTTTGCTGTGGATAAAGTGATTGTGCGGGTCTAGAATGTTCCAACTCATCAGGAGGAGATTCTTGCGTTCAGTTTCCTCCCTTACAAATGGAACTGGCGAAAACTGGAGTAATGGTTTCTAATTCTGGTTCCAGCCGGGTGATAACACCATCAAAGTTGAGTTCACATCTCCTGTCCTGTATGCTGCCAAGCAGGCCAAAGCTCACGCCTACGATGTACCACCTGACAGCCGCCCAGCACATGAACATGGCGAAAAATTCCGGCAGTATGTACGGACACGACAATCATCATTTTCGTGGGATTGGGGCCCAGCGTTCCCTACAGTAGGAATTTGGTAAGTTGGGAATAGATATCCTGCTGGTCGAAACACCATTGCTCCTTCACAAAAGGCGTATCTACGTGTATGGTGAATGTATGTCATTTAATACGTGATAGGTTCTCACTTCGTGTCATTTTTCAGGAAACCTATCTTTATTGATGGTTACACCTCGCCAGCCAAGATTGAACAAGTCACAGTCTCCACAATGAAAAGTGAGTGAATCACATCGTTTGAAATACTAGGCTTGACTTGTTCACATGCTGCATGGATTCAGGCCTCTTCATTGATCACAAAGTATGTTCATCAGGAGCTGAATGAAATGATAATCTGATACATGTTTCATGACTCATCCTCGGTCTGTTCAGAATCAAAGTGTAAGATGTCATTTTATTCGTTGCATGTTCCCAGCAACCAACTCCTCCTGGGCCATCATGGGGAAAGTGTTCTTCCACGTCAAGGCCAACATCACGGCGAAACTGGTGATCAACATCACAGAACTGAACGTCAGCGGGAAGTTTGAGGTCAAACTCTCTCCTGGGATCCATGGACAACAAGTCGCCAGTTACCGCTTGTCTGTTCTTAAGGTGAGGTTACTTTGGAGGTCATGTTGGTGACCGGGATCAGAATGTCATATCATTGTATTGCTGACACTGAATCACTCATGCTACTGTAATCATGGTAGAGATATGGAAATAAACTTGTAACATTGCTTCTCATCTTCTGTTTTGTTGTTTCAGCCCGTTGAACTCTGGTGGCCCAATGGTCACGGGAAACAGAAACTCTATCTATTGGATGCTGAGTTCATTGCCGGATCAGCCCAGAATTCACTTCCTGTAGAATCCAAGAAATCAGTGAAGTTTGGTTTCCGGACGGTGAGGGTGGTTGAGAAGGATATACAGGGAGGAAAAGGTACGGATGTTACAACTGATAGAGAGAGATAGAGAGGGTTCATTGGTGGAGGGGTCAATCCAAGTGTGTGCATGGGGAGTGGGGGGGGGGGGGGGGGATTACATAGGCCTTCGATTGGATGCTATCAA
>NMRB01003880.1:7075-31533 GCA_002633025.1 Notospermus geniculatus | reverse complement strand
GGGGGGGGGGGGGGGGGGGGGGGAGTCACTCAAGGTGTTATATCAGGCACTGGTTTGTTCATACCGTAATCTGACGAGGAATGCTGGTTGATTATTGTGTTGTGACCATGTTGCTCTGTGATTTCAGCGTCGACATTTTACTTTGAGATCAATGACAAACCAATCTTTATGAAAGGATCAAACTGGATCCCAGGTGATGCATTTCAGGAGAGGATGACCGCAGAGAGGACGAGGAATCTCCTACAGTCTGCTGCTGATGTTGGCATGACGATGATGAGAGTCTGGGGAGGAGGGGTACGTGTATCTTAAAACTGGTGATATCTGTTTACTGGTAGGTTGGCCGGTCATTTTTGTCACCCAGGCGCAGATCCAATGGGGGTGCATGGGGACATGCACCCCCCCCTTTTCGCCAACGAATCTGTAAAATTTACCATGAAATTCTGGAATTCGGAGAAAATCTTTGAAATGAGGAGGTCGCCTTTTCTCCACGGAAAGATGTCGCTGCGACCGTATCAGGCCTTTTCATTGTCTTGAGGACGTAATCTCCGTGGCAATGTGAGGTGCGAACATGAAGCCACAACGTCACGGCAGTGTGACGTTGACGTTCCGTACGACGTCACAGTGGAAAAGTGGATACGGTCGCAGCGCCATCAAATGGTAGAAAAAATTAGGCGACCTCCTCATTCCACCACAGATTTCAATGTCTAGTAACACAGGGCGCCCCCTCTTTTCCCAAATCCTGGATCCGCCCCTGCCACCAATGTTATCAATTCCAGCTTCCTCAGTCACAAGTTTGAAACTCTCTTTGCATCAAGTTCCACCAGAAATAGGAATCGTTCAAATGTTTTAATTTCAGATCTATGAAACAGATGTCTTTTATGACACCATGGATGAACTCGGGATTATGATATGGCAGGACTTTATGTATGGTTCCTCAATGTACCCAGCTGATCCAGCGTTCCTGGAGACAGTCAGGGGAGAAATCACGTACCAGGTAGGTTTGTTTGTTTCATTGTTTGTTTCACAGGCAGGAGCGGTGGCTCCGTATCCTACTCCGCCACTTTGCCCTTCCTCTAGCCTCTTCCGGGCCCAGAGAAAGCAGGTGTCCTATCTTTGTTGAGTGACCTATTTAATAGGTGGCGCTGTCAGCACTGCATGTAAACTTGCTGCCGAGGGGGTAAGGTCCCTGGGATTGATGGAGACCGGCATCTTCTCAGGCCTAGGATGGTGAGTGTTCACTGCACGTCGGAAAATGACATCTCCTGAACGAAGTTGTGATTCCAAGATTCAAGTTGAAGTCTTGAAGTTTTGATGAAAGGTTTGACTGCCTCATTGTCCTTTTGGATTTCCCATCCTCCAAATCACCATCAGCAGCTTTTCTCTCCTCATCATCTCAGGTTCAGCGCCTGCAGCATCATGCGAGTATTGTCATCTGGAGTGGGAATAATGAATGTGGCATTTGTCTCTCCGCCAACACGTGAGTGGTTGATATGTTACGTGTGACGGCCTAATATTGCCCAGGGTTCAAAATCAGAAGATACTGGGGTTGCAAAGTCTTGAATTGTTCTGATCCAATCCCCATGGTCATTGTATGACTGTTCAGAGAGATGAGTTGTCAGGCTTCATGTATATTTCAGTTGGCTGTGTTCCCGGGGTCAGTCATGCATGGAGCATGTAATGAGAGCCTCAGTATCAAGTTGATTTTGAACCCTGTGGTTGCCTGTTTTGTAGACTGCATGACAAAGCCTCCAGATTCTCTTCATGTGCCTCTTTGAACCTGCTGCCTTTAGTAGTTTTATATCTCCAGCAAAATATGGCTGTCTGTCGGTAGCCTTCACCTTAGACCTGCTTACAATCCCAAAGACTGAACTTGAGAGTTTACTGAACCTGAGAGTTCACCTGAACTTGAGAGTTCACCTGAACTTGAGAATTCACTGAACTTGAGAGTTCACCTGATCTTGAGAGTTCACCTGAACTTGAGAGTTCACCTGATCTTGAGAGTTCACTGAACTTGAGAGTTCATCTGAACTTGAGAGTTCACCTGAACTTGAGAGTTCACCTGATCTTGAGAGTTCACTGAACTTGAGAGTTCACCTGAACTTGAGAGTTCACCTGAACTTGAGAGTTCACCTGAACTTGAGAGTTCACCTGAACTTGAGAGTTCACCTGAACTTGAGAGTTCATTGAACTTGAGTTCAGTGACACAGAGAGTGACACTCCCACACAGTCAAGTTTGATGGAGATTGTCCTGCTTACCTGTCTGCAATCCTGCTCTCTCTACCCAGCTTGTTTGCATTGCTTGTTGTTGAGCTGTCTTCCATGCTTTTTCTCAAAGTCTAACGTTCAAAACATATCACGAGGTATCTTTCTCTGGCCAGCAGCACTTTCAAAGAATGTTTGAGGAGATAATCTGCAGGCTAAATAAACTGTGTCCTGTTGGTGAGTAGCTCTTGATGTCTTTAACCCTCCCAGGTCCAGCATCTCCAACATCATCCATCCATCGCTATCTGGAGTGGAAACAATGAGTGCGGCATCTGCCTCAGCAACAATTTGTAAGTTGATGATCATGTTTTACGCTGCGGTCACCAAATCCTTCTCAACTCTTCTGTCCTGTGCTTATTGTCCACTGTAAAGTGTCATGTTGCTTGGTGTCTGTTTACATCCAGAATGCTTGTCTTGCTTGCTCTGGAAAACTAAAATATATTCCTGATTTCAGTTTTGGGACAGCATCACACTACCAACGTTACTACAATGATTACATCGCCCTCTATATCAACACGGTGTTAAACGCCACGGCGCAGGAGGACCAGAGTCGACCTATCGTCAGCACATCCCCGAGTAACGGGAGAATAACACCGACGACGGGTTGGATTGATAAGAATGCCAATGATAATCACCACGGAGATGGTAAGTGTTCTGTCTGATGGTAACGGGCTTTTGGTAAGGCTCTGTATCATTGATCCATGTCACGTATGACGTACGACACGGATCGACGAAACGGAGCCTTGCAAAAGTCCCTATTATGACCCACAACTTATCTTGTGCTTAATGATATCAGGATATTCTGATGTTGGATCACTTCAACTGTTACATGACAGCCATCAGCCCTGTCCCCACCTCTTAATCTCCCTCTCGTCATTTCAGTTCATTTCTACACCTATTCTGGTAACCTGTGGGACTGGCATCGCTTCCCAAAACCCAAGTTTTGTTCTGAATACGGCTTTGAATCTTACCCATCATTTGAGACGTTGAGATCTGTGTCCGTCGTCGAGGATTGGTACATTAACAGCACATTCTGCAGCGAGAGACAACATCATGGTAACGGTAGGTGATGAAATCAAGGTTTCTGGACTAATCTGGATCCAGAGATAATCCACTTTAATCCATCTGTCTCTTTTGTTTCTACTGCAGGGAATCAGCAGCTGCTGAAGACAGCGAGTGCCGTGATGCGTCTGCCAAACTCAACCAATCATGTCAAACTGTTCAAAGATCTTCTCTATGTCTTCCAGGTTTGTAAGATAAATCATGGCTCAACAAAGCTGCATGTTATAATGTAACAACACGACCTTCTTTCTGCACGGAGAAGGTTAGACTCCGCAGTCTCTTATTCTTTGTATGCCGTGCTGCAGCATGATATCTGTGCTCTGTGATACTCCCCATTCCTGTATCCTCTTTTCTTCCAACTCAGATCAACCAAGCAATGGTGATTAAAACAGAGAGTGAACTGTATCGCCGTCTACAGGGAGTCATGGACGGCCTCGATGGTTTCACGATGGGGGCGCTGATCTGGCAGCTGAATGACAACTGGCAGGGGCCATCGTGGGCAACACTAGGTGGGTGACCGATCTCAACATAGTCTCCCGTGTTGTTTAAAGTTACTCTTGTTATGTTTTCCCTTCAGTAATTGAGGCTGACACACACTTGTCCAGACTCGGGTGCAGTTTTCAAATGGGTCCATTTGATAGAGGGTAGCGTGGTGGAAAATAACACAGGATTTACTGCTGAAGACAGCATGAAAGAAGGTTGATGCTAGGCCTACATCTTATTTGACTTTGTTTGCAGAATACACTGGGAAATGGAAGATGTTGCATTATTACACGATGAGCTTCTTCAAGAAAACAGTTGTGGTTCCCTGGGAGGATGGAAACATGTTCAAGATTAGCTTCGTCCAGGAAGAGGTTCCTCTCCCGGAGCCAGGCGCGACTGATCTGATCTTCAGAGAAGAGAAGGAGAATCCTGCAGAGTCGGCGTTTAGGAGTCTGGGGAGGGAGAAGGAGATACGTCGGGGGACGGGGTCGATGATGGAGGACACCAGGTTGAAGTGGATAAAGGAAGTGGCGCCGTCTTTTGAGGACGAGTCCTGGAGTCCTGGTGTTCACCAGATGAACCAGGATGAATTCATTGCTGCGGAGGAGAGTTCAGGTGTGCAGGGTGGAGGGCATTCAGAGGAGAGTTCAGATGTGCAGGGTGGAGGGGATTCATCATGGTACTGTTCGAGCACCAAGCCTTGTGTGCTGGTGATCACATTCCGACCGTGGGATCTCTCGAGGAAGAAACCGGTTAGGATTCAGAGGACGATTAAACAGGTGAGAGCAGCCAATCAGCGTCCACACCGTCTTTTGGTTGACGAATGAGAGTAGTCAATCAGCATGCACATCATCTTTTGGTTGATGAATGAGAGCAGCCAATCAGCATCCATGTCATCTTTTGGTTGATTGATGAGAGCAGCCAATCAGCATCCACACCGTCTTTTGGTTGATGGATGAGAGTAGCCAATCGGCATCCACGCCATCTTTGGGTTGATTGATCTGGANGGAATTGATCATGCAACAGAGTGTCTGACAATTTTCTATAAGTTTACAAAAGGAAAATTGCGACAGAAAACTTTCAGGTGGAAGTCCGCCCTTAGTCAACTTAACTGAAGTAATTCTTCGTTTCATTTCCAGTCAATCACCAAACCGTCCGTCTTGATATTTGAAGAGGCGACCTCCAAGATGTTGGGAAAATTGAACCGTGAAGACTACATGATGGAGATTGAAGTTCAAGATGTCAGCCAATCAGTGACATTGGCGTCTAACTTCTACTTCCTGACAGTCCCGAAGGATGCAAAGGGAATGAGGAAAGCAAATATCAAGGTACGGATGTTTTATGGCTCAAAATGGTTGAGATTTTTAGATCCACTTCACACATGTCGGTTGTAACCATGGTCACACCTGTATTCTTATCTTTTCCAGGTTATCTCTGTCTCTGCACAAGGCAAAAACTTTCTGATTAGTCTCGTTAGTGACCAGCCTGCGATATTTGTGTTTATCGAGGCGTGGGGCATCAGGGGGCGCTTCAGTGATAATGGATTTCATATGGTGAAAGGAGCAAATCAGATGACACAGTTAACTTTCTATCCTTGGCAGACGACAACAGACACAGCTTTACAGGATTCTCTACAGATTACATCTCTCATGGATGTATATCAGTTCATGAAGTGACATGTGGTGTAACACATTATGTTTGGTAGTACCGGTAGATATGAGTTTGTATTTTGTACCAGAACTTAGTCTTTTGAAGTGTTCACTGATGACGGAACTAACATTATTTGCTCAGAACATTCGATGTATTTCTAACTGTGATAATTAGTGATTGTAGCGACAGACATGGCATTCATTGAACTTAATATTCTCATTGACCTGGCTGTGTTAGGTTGTCAGAGTAAAATGCTGCCAAAAGGTTGGTTAAAAATGTCTTGCTTGGGGCAGTTAATAGATAGTCATTGCTGAGAGATATTTTGTTTTTCTGAACCAGGGATGGTCAGCTGGATATGATGAGATTTATGATGAAGTATGTGGGTTTGGATCTGATAACTATTCCAAACATTAATTTGCAGATTGCGGCTGAAACTCTTATTTATAACTTTTCCTATAACATTCAAGATTAATGCTACAAGAGCTTCCTTTNAGATTTTAGCGTCAATTTGTGTTTATCCCCCCCCCCCCCATGATGCGAGGAGAGGCCCTCTTGGCACTATATAGTTTCAGCTGGGATTAGGTTCATAGGTTCATTTTGGTTGTGGTGAAAAACATCATCCCTTGCTCAACAAAACACTTCACAATTTTGATATCACCTGTCACAAACGGCATATTTATTACCATCATGTTTACAATCATGACATTTGGAAGAACCTTGCCCTTTGTGGCAGTGTCAATTGGACCAAAAAAAGATTTTGCACCACAATAGTTTCAAAAACAACTTCGTAAACAAGATGATGTAGGCCTACACAAGTTCCCCGTGCATTATTCTATACTAGTACACTATTTTCGGCAAACAAGCTCTATTTTTTTGACAAATGCCATTAATCGGGGTCGCTGATTATCCAATATGCCACAAGGCCAAGTGGTAAACAAGTATACTTTCATGAACATGCATGTATATTCCTATTTACTATGACCTACTTCGCTTATATGGAGGCGGTTCCTGGAAAATGCCAGGCAAAAATATTGGAAAACTTCCAACGTAATGTCAATGACAAGCGATGCTTTAAAATGTGACAGGTTTAGAAAATACTATTGTTATGCATTTCACCGATGTTTTTGTATGACTCGGGTATTGATGAGCAAACTGGGTCATGATTTAAGCCAGCAAAAGTATTATGATTTTATTCAATTTGAAGTTTATTTCAATGAAATATTATCGATGTATCAGAAGGCCAGTGGGTGCAAACTTCGTATTCAGGTCCTACAGGGTGGGCCAGAGAAAGCGTCCCTCGAACAATAGGGAAAAAATAGAAATGCTATTGTTCGAGGGACACTTTCTCTGGCCCACCCTGTATAATGTAACGTGACTCAGGATTTGGCAGCCCCTCCCCCATTCTTCGGCCCTTTTCCTTGGTCAGAACATTGATGTTGGCATCCACCCACCCCCACCCCCACCCCCTGCGCCTTAATCCTCATTCAACAATATCAACGAACACTTTTTACAGGGTACACTCTTTACTCTTACACCAGCATGACCGGTATGCGACCGGTATAACAGCTTATGATGACCTTGATACCAACGTTTACTGTCGAATTACAACGATTTTCAAATCATTACACCTAATTAAGTCATAAAAAGCTAATTTAATTGAAATGCTTCGGGTAGGCACTCGAAATATTGGCGACCATAGAAGAAACGATGTCAAATTATATGGTCAATTAAATTCATACTATCACTATCTCTATTCTACAAAACCGCGCTGTTCCACGGGCTGCAGGACTTCATGACTTTATGGTCCAGTCTACAGCACAGTGTAATGAGGGTCAATTTAGTACAGCATTTATAGCCACCGAATAATATAAGGCCACACTTTTTTTATTTGTTGGATTACGAAACTCCCAACCCAAAACATATGTGCGGGTGGGTGGAAAAAAAATAAAAATAAAAATGACTATTATGTTTTTTTATTTCACGTTTCAACAAAATAGGCCTACTACAGCTCAAGATGATATTGGGGGAAAATAAAAAAAATCACCAATCTTCGATTTGGGTGCCCTGAGATGCGATTTCCCAGCATCTGAGGATGTATTTTACCACTCTGACGTACGCATCCGATGAGTATTTTTGCCGACGCAACCTTTATTTTCTTTTTCGTACATGATCAGGTGGAATTTATGGTCGGCGGGAAAAAAACACTCGTCAAAAACGGCCGTCGGGTTTTTTATTTTTTTCCACTTTTGGGAAAATGATGGTCGGCGGATTCGTAATCCAACAAATAAAAAAAGTGTGGCCTAAATGTTACATTAGGAACCATTAATTGTGTTGAGACGAATACATATGAGAACAGCAGAAGTCTACACATACCATTTACAGGGGCCTCGATTACAGATCTGAGATTCAAACCCCTTTAGGTACGTATCGAATCATGATTTATCTCAAACACCGCTCATTGCTAAGTCAATAATTTGAACATAAAAGTGAAATACGATGTGCTTTCCATTTAAAACAATAGCGATGTTCATCATTCTCTTGGGTCTATTGGTCGTAACAGTTAACCACAAGGACATTACTCGGTACTTAGGGGTCGTGTGTACTTTCTATCCGATGATATGGCTAATAAACTTTGTGATATATATACATGTATATGTATTCCATAAATGATTTGTGGTATGTGGTATGTGCTATTCAGGAGAGCTGCCTGCCAATACACAGAGTACAATCATCTATTTTTGGTACAATGCATGTTAATCACAACGAAAGTATTTCATCGGTTGCGTGGTCTCGGCTATTGCAGCGGAACGAATATTCGGGAGGTTTAGAAATCAAACGATAAACGTAAACGTTAACGACAACGTTATTTTTGTATCGAAAATGCAATTAAAATCTGGTTGGTTAATGTGTAGTGTGGAAAATAACGTTGTAGTAAAGTTTACGTTTATCGTTTGATTTCTAAACCTCCCTATTATGTTTACCCCTAACTCCTGGCCCTTACAGGCAGCCGTTACCCTAGATACTGGGTACCCTGTACCATAGGATTAGACGACATTACCACCTTCTACTTTAGTGAGGATTCAGAAGTTTTTTTGTTTCAGGTCTTTTCTTCCTTGCTTTCTTTGTGCCCTTGTGAGGGCCTGCTATCTTAAGCCCTTTCCGCTGCAATGTAGACTGGTCCCCTGCCATCGTAGCGCTCCTCTCAACGAGTATGAGCGCAGCGTCTCGAGGGCAGGGGACCAGAGTAGTTGTAATGGCCCTGTGGGTCCACGTTTCGAGGATGAACCAAGAACAGGGCAGCTGTAGTGACATGTTCGAGAACCATGCCCAGGCCAAGCAGAAACATGCCCGTCAATGATATAATGTGACTCACATTGTATGCTGTAATCGTTAGATCTCTTAAGCAAACTTCGGAATTGCTGACACAGCCTTTCAGCACGTTTATACAAACAGTCACTTGCTAAGCTTTTTCGTACATAGATACATGTCGTGTGTCAGGGCCTGCTATCTTAACAGCTTGCATTGTTGTGCCCTTGTGTGAGGGGCGTGAGGGCCTGCTATCTACTTGTGGACCCTTCGATTTGACGGGGAAATGAAAGGGTACTGCATGATTGTAGATAAAAGGGTGTGTGCAAACAAGGGTTAAATGTGTGGGGATTCGAAATACCTTGGGCAAATATTGAAACCAAACAGGGCTTTGTTGTCAATGTGTTGTGCCCAACCGGCCATAGACACATTTTAACACGTCGGTGTTGGTCAACATATCGCGTCTTTATCCCTCTTTTCTGAAGCCCTACAGGGAAGGCAAGGGACTTGTGGGATATGGACCTTGAGCTGAACAAGAGACCGAGAGAAAGCTCTTTGTATGGGACCTTGAATCCATTGAGCAGTTGTGTCATCCAAGCTTGAGTTCTTGTCAGGTGGTGAATAGATTGGTACCCGATCCTCCGCTAGGGGGCTTGGGCTGGCTGTCGCGAAGTAACTCACTTTCCTGTCGAAAGTCCCAGTCCCAGTCCCACCATTGCGTCACACGTTACTCAAAGAATTGGGCCAGGAGTTATTACATAATGTGATTTGGTAATTTTGCTGTAAGTGGTGTACTTGTGTTGGGCAATGTCACGACCCCCTGGACTGTGTATTTTTGTCGATGACGTGCGCTGTTTTCTCTCTCAATCTGAAGGCCTTGGGGAACATTTTAAAGGCCTCTATCGTTCTAGACCTCGAAGCTTAATTAAGATAACGTTTTGATAAGCGATCACTGATCTCTCAGATTTGATATTGAATCGGTCATTGCTTTTAAATGTCAGAATGGTTCCTGTAGTTGGAGAAGGAATGTCCCCCGCACCGCTTCGTTGAGGTATACCGCTCTCCAAAACATTTCTCAGAAATCATTGTGTTCGGTTAATTCTAAATAGAAACTTCAAACCTCATGTAAAAGTTTAAAAATAGTTTACAATCTCAAATTTCATCTTGCACACGAATTCATTAAAATAGAACGGTCGTCCGGTTGGCGCACTTGGGTAGGCCTCGTCCATTGTGTTTCGTCCCACGTAGAATTACCTTGAAGACGCGTGGCTCAGCGCCGAGTCAGTAGACCGACTCACGAATCTACACCGTGTCTTCGGGACAATTCTCCCCCACGTAATATAAGAGGTCACGGGGCGCCCCTTTTGTCGCAAAAGTGTGTGTCTTGACCATGATTCTGAGCATTTTCAGGGTGGGCGCCAAGGCTATGGTTTGCCCCCCCCCCCGCTCCATAAACCTCGATCCGCCCAACGCTTGCCCAATTAACGAACTTCGCTTGTGGTTTCCGTGGTCAGCTTACAGGATCTTCTTCCCCAAGAAACCGGAAATCCAAGTTGCTTGTGGTTTGAGGGAAAGATCCTGTCATGCGGACAGTGCACATCCAAGTTGTGGTTACTTTTATTGCCCACAATACAGGATGAGGTTTACCAATTCCAGGGTCCGAGAATGCTCTGGCGGGACAACTCAGTCGGCCGATGGCAGTCTTGTCAGTGTTGAGCCAACGGACGCTGATGCAGATCAGTGTCATTGGAAGATTACGCCAAGCTTTTGAGCTATGACTTGTGAATGTCGAAAGAAGATATTCCACCACAGGAAGCCACATGGCTTTTGACGAATGAAAATGAGTGGTGACTGACGAAAAATGCTTTCCAAGCCGGTGCGATAGAATCTACTGCCCCCGTCTTCCTGATGTCCCATGCACTGTTTGTCACAGGATGAAGGGTCCTTGTCTCTCTAGAGTCCTATTCAATGGTGCCGCTTATCCGTAAATCTATTGTTGGGGGACATCACATATCGGGGACATTAAACTCTATTACACCTGTTTTCATGACTTTGCTGGTGGGGCAAAAAGACGACGTGACTTCGTCGTCAACATGTTACATAAGACAATACATGTAGAAGTCCATTTTTACAACACGTCTGCCCGGTTTAGCCAGAACGTGACATTTAAAATATACGGGCTACATCGAAAAACAACTGAGTCATCATTTTCTGATAAAAAAATTCACAAGTTGGCCTTTACTGTGGCCGTTTCGTACATGTATCTGTATCAGTTTACTGCACTTTTAATAACCTTTTGAAATACTTTGTCTTGTAGTGATTAATACAACAAAACCCGCAGGAAATAGCCTAGATTTCTTCCACAAACTCAATGAGAAAAGTCAAGGTGCTGTAAAGAGAACTAACGCGCGCTCAATGCATTAGTGTATTTTTCTAGGAAAGAATTAGAGAATGTGGGGCAAGGTAACCAGGTCAATCTCCAAGGGTAAAGTACTTAGGCGATTGTTCTGTAGGCATAGTTTCACATGCAGCTCATAGTCATAACTTTGCATTGGGGAGTCTGTACTTTCCTTCGCACTTCGAGTTGCAGTGACGAAATGGGAAAAATCACACATGGAACAGGTCTTGTGGAAACGACAATGCCGTTCAGAGTCCAGTGAACACATCAACCTTCCTTTCAATGACCACATTTTGTTGCGTAATAATGCTAGACAATCATTAAGATTTTAAGACTCCATTCGGTAAAGTTAGCTAATACCTTCAGACAAAGGTTGTTTTCTTGTCCCATTGAGACAAATATGTCATATTTCGGAACATAAGCCCTTGGCCTATTAGTATGATAACTTGACCACAGACCATTGAACACCAAATCTCCGTGAAATCTGAAAGTTTCTTGGTTTTCCCAAAGGCTTTGCGTGAAAAGGAGGGTCATTAGGAAATAAAGGGGCCATTTTGTGGGGAAGTTTTATGGATGGGGATTGATCATTTTTACCTTTGCCACGCAGCCTGTAGGCCATAAATCCATATCTATGGTCTGACCATCAACGGGCATGGGGTAGGCCTACAGCAGTTGCGCACGAGTGTGGACATCAACAGTTTGCCGCACCTTGGAGGAATTATAATTCCTCCAAGGCCGCACACAGCACTCTCTTGTAGCATGGGTTGAGTACACATTAGGAAAGACATGAATCAAATTCTTCGGAAACCAACTCAAGGGTAGGGCCTACCCCTGATCCTGGCTCAGAATCTGAATCCTCAATTGAAGTCATGAAGTGTGTTGATCCAAAGCCGAAATTGACAGATGAATCAACATGCGTCCACTGTTGGTCAAGAAACCATTTATATTCTGAGGATTCTTTCAATTCTCAGGCGTAAAAAAAGAAGCCCTTCGAGATCGGTGCTATCGAGGAAGGGGAGATAGAGGAGTTCCTAAAAAAGAAGCCCTTGAGATCAGTGCTATCGAGGAAGGGGAGATTGAGGGCTTCCTAAAAAGGACCCTTCCAATGGTCATCTGTGAAATCTTGAGAAACACGAAGGTCGAATCTAACAGGTGTTCAGCCCACTTTGAAGCAAGGCTTTGCCATACACCTAACAGATTTCATCTTGTACAAAAATGTACTTTTAAAGAAATGTTTCAGTCAGCATTAGGCTAATGCTGTTGATGAAGTTGTCTACTATACAGAGACCAAAGCTTCAGTCTTTCCCAACAAAATGATTAAACCATCTCTTGGAAAAGCTGCTGAGAGCCGATCCCGACTCAGAAAGAACCAAGACGGGAGTGCTCACCAAATTGGCTAACACTCTCTCGACGTGCGTGGGCGATTTGGTGATATATTGATCACAGTGTGATATTTGTATCAACATTGAATATTTTCTCTCATAATCAATAAACGTTTCTTAAGAATACCAAGTAAACTGACTAAAGGAACCGCACGTGGGATGGAGAAATCAATACAAGTCACTCTGGTTCACCATATTATACCCCAGAATGCCACTAACGTGGGTACAATTACCCTGTACCAGTTCACCCCAACGTTCTATAATAAATCATTCTACTCTCTAACCTCTACTAAACGTGGTGAATAGCTGATTCAACGCGTTCCAAGGAATCTGTTGAGAGACCATGCGTTACTGATGGTAACTAAGATTGAGTATCTCAAGCCCGTCTCGAAAAATGCGATCCCAACATTTCTGCTAAAGAATCACCTTATTTTGATAAACGTGCACAAAATTCTCGAAATTTATTTCTACCTATAGTAAACCTGTGTGGTTTCCTCGAAGCAGATAAGCTTCCATTTTTACATACGTCACAATGTTATGATTTGCTATGTAAATGAATTCTGGAGATATTTATAAGGCTGTGGAACGAATGGGCATGGGAGATGGTTGTCGACATTACTTTCATTACTTGCACACTTTTGCTTTAGGACTTGAGTTATCTCGCAAGGATTTTCCGAGAAAGCGTAAAAATTACAAAGTGCGATAATATTGACGAGTATTAGGTAAGGCAGGAGTGATATAATGGGTTACCAAGTGGACAGAACTATTGTGTCTAGTTAGGTCACGTCACTCTCGGGTCTCTAATGTTTATGCATGAGACCTAATTCTAATGCGCATGCGCTTGGCACAATTCCCTGCACACGAGATCGTAAACAACAGCCTTTTCTTGGAAGCCGTGAATCAGTTGTATAAATTGGCCAAGAACCACAATGGAGACAACAAACACGATACGAGAGCGGACTGAGAAGGTAGGTCCGAACATTCCATAATTTTGTGCTCGGTTTTTGGAGTATATCTCAATAATTTCGAAAGGATTTACAGAAAATCAATGGATTTTTATATTTTCCTTTCATCTTCTTTCATGTTATTTCAAAGGGAATGCCTGGAATACAGTTAATGTACACCGTGTTCGGGTTGTGTGTATTGGTATAGGGTTCATGGCATTGCTTTCCGATCAGCTGATTGCAGAATGTGTTCAACAAGTTCAAGCCATTCATTTATCGCAGTACATTTGCTTATTTGTAGCTGTAAATGTCGCTGTAACTGACCTAAAGGCGGACCTAAAGGTTCATTCTCGGTTTAGTTCGGTACTTTGTGAAAAGAAAACGTGCCTTTGACAGGTGGTTTTCATATCAGACGCAGATACGAATCAGCTGATTGTTGAAGTGCGCATGCTACCAATGTGGATGAAATGCATGCAGAGCGTTCCCAGGGTTCCCTTCTCAACTTCAGGCCTTGCATTTAGGTTTAGCGGTAGTTTAGTTTTTTTAGTTGGAGTTCTGTTGTTGCCAAACTCTAGGGCTTTCAATTTTCATTTGTTAGTGGACATGATAGGCCCAATACTGCAATGCTAGATCACGTAAGGTTACGTTTGGGGCGCACACCAGTTTCTTGAAGGTGGGGTCAGTTTCCTGTAGGCCTACTGGTTATATCTTTCACTTCTGATGACGAGGTTTGTGGCTGGTCGATTGGGGGGGGGGAGAGAAGGGGAGGTATCGGCCTTTTACATGATAAATGAGACTCACTGGACAACAAATCTTCGTCGTCCCTGAACTTCGTAGTAGATTAGTTGTTTAAGAATTCCCCTCCTGTCTATCAAGACAGGATTGAGGAGAGGTGCTTGACCTGTCTCGCTGGTGACACCAGCCTTATTGTTTATGGATGAATTATTAAGTTTATAATCAACGAAATAATGCTCACTTGAGTATGAGTGCTTCAATTGAAGTGTTTACCTCTTGTGTTTTTAGCAGATTAAGATAATAACTTTGACGCTTGTTCTTAATGACTAAAAGATTAATAATAAGGATAAAGACAATGAATGAAAGATATGGGGATTAAGAGAGACAAGAGGATTTAAGAAAATGGGGCACTGTGGACTTAAAGGTTGGAAAACAAAAGGCTGGCATTGATAAGGCCCTTAACAACTGATATGTTGGGCATGTTGAATGGTAATACCAATAAAAGAGGGAACTACCCATAAAAGAGATCAAGGCCTGGGCATGTTTCCATGCTGACTCATTGGTGACAATATGGGTGATGGCCAGTTGGGAGAGTGTTCCAGGTCTATCGTGACTGTCACCATGACTTCACTCTGATTGAGGTTCAGATGACATCAAAACTATTTTCATCAGCGTCATCAACATTTGATGAATAATCAGGGTGACTAAAATATGATGGTGCCAGCCCAGCCTCGTTCAGATACAAGACTGGACCTCATCATCACCAGATGACTCCATGTACCACATAACCTTTGCAGTATCAATCATGATGACAAAAAATCGATCATTTCCATGAAATATTCCTTGTTAATAAACATGAGGCATTTCATTCCCTGAATATTGATCGCCAGTTAGCATAAATATGTAATGCTCTCTCGTTCCTAGAACATATGTGGCATACACAGAAACGCTCAACGTCATTGGCGCCAACACAACCACGTGGGACTTGAACAGCAACATTTATGCCATTTAACGCTTGCGTACGCTTTTCTACGCATTCTACGCAAGAGAAATTTCTACCAAATCGTGTATGCGACTTGTATGACCCCGATATATTATACCATTTTATTCAACCTCAAATGAACTTAGGTTTTTTAGGGCATTTCATCCACACGATGTGAAAACTGGCGCGCATATATGGGTCACGTGCATGCTTCTCTTATCAATTTGCGCAGTTGAATTTGCTCAACAAGAACTTGATATTGCACAATGATAGAGCGAGGGTAGCTAACATTTCTGCGTCTGATGTTGTTTTAAAAGGAATTAGTCAGGGTATGCAAGCGTTTTGAAATGCAACGGTGCAGAAAACTATCAGTATGGAATGCAATTTGCAGGTCCGCAATGGTTAGGAACATTCATGAAGTTCTATTGACGAGTTCCTGACACCAAATAACCCCATTTTTTATGCCACGCAATCGAAACATCCATTTCATATGCAAAAATCACCCAGATATCTTTCTTTTTCCAACCATAATTGATAGATTTAGGCCACATTACCTGTCCTGGAACGAGTGCCCCGAACAACACGTGGTTCGGGTCCATCGTCCTGCTGAACACTTCGTGATGACGCTGAACTCTCGAGAAACCGAATGCTAACCTTTCTTATTTCTTTTCCTGCAGAATCAACAAGGAAGAATTCAAGAAGCAAATACGAGGTGTGTTTTTGTCGATATCAATCTGTGGATATTAAACCTTTCAAGAGATTTAACCTAGTTGTTTGAACGAATTGCGTAGTAGTCCTGCCGTAAAGATTCTGTGAAAGTTGGATATGACCTTTGCTGATCTCGATCGAGATCAACAGGTGAGTAAAGTGATTTGTTCAAGGACGATGATAATTGATGCTAATCATTGTTACTGTTAGAGTAGATTTCCTCATTAGGCTACCCTGTTATACAAGCATGTTGAACTCATCTGACTTTGTTTCATTCAAAAACCGGCACGTTTTCATGACAGTGTCATCATCTATTAGCATCGTATTATTCTCATCACCAGGGGTAATCAAAAGTTTAGTTGGTCATCCGACCTAATATCCTAATTAACCATATCTCATTGATAGCTGACCTTGACATTTTCCTGATTCTGATTTCAAATTGTCATAATCCTCATCATTAGCTATTAAACAAGAGAAAGGGATATTGACACTCTACACTCTACAGATGGGCTACACTGACGTGTGTGCTACAAACTCTAGGCCTATAGATTGTGCTACACTGACGAAGATCCCGTCCCGCCAAAACCTTAGCCACACCCACCGTGGACGGCCAGTTCTTTCCTGCTTCGCAGTTATTGCTGCTGTGCTGGATATTTATGCCTTTTCTTGCCCATTTCAGGTACCTG
This sequence comes from Notospermus geniculatus, assembly GCA_002633025.1. Lineage (NCBI taxonomy): Eukaryota > Metazoa > Nemertea > Pilidiophora > Heteronemertea > Lineidae > Notospermus > Notospermus geniculatus. Next base: position 14,935 of record NMRB01003880.1, on the reverse strand, counting down.
AAAGTGTTATGCAAGATTTACTGTCCATGGAAGACGAAAGAATGTCGGTCGATTGTCGAGTTCCACCCATCTACAACTGCAACTTCAACCTGCCACAGACGGTGATGCAGTTTACTGATATAAACGAAAACAACTTCTCGCCTGGTCCCACGACTGGGGATTTCCAGACATTTGGTGACATGGAAGATATCACGTTGAACTCTTACGTGAACGGACCCTTAAAACCCTTAAAGGAACCGGAGTTTATTTCACTGGACTATAGTAACGTCCCTGTTAGTGTTTCTAACTGCACAACTCACATCAAGACAGAGCCAAAAGATATCACAACGACTTGCTCTGGATATAAAAAGGATTTATCATACAATGTAAATGACCACAAAGTCAGCTTCACAGAACTTGATCAGATTCTAAACAGTGATCTTACGTTCTATGATGACTTTGGAATCCCGTCATACAAAGATTGTATCATTAAGGAAGAGTATGAAAGTGATCCTGAAAGCTGTCAGAGCAACGACAGCGAGCCTGAACCAGTTCTAGGGGATAACTTTGATAGAGTGCAATCGGAGGTGATAAGACAAGTGAAAAAAGACATTGAATATGCCTGCACAATACTCGACATTCCCGCTGGTAAGTTCAGCCCATCATGATTTGAACCATTCACCCGCATTGCCGATAATGGCTTGTGTGACGCGAAGTATGAACCAATCCGAAGATAGGGCCTGTGAGATAGCAGCACTTTTCGTCCCTGCAGCGAGATACAAACAAGTATCCAACTTCCTTCTCCATCTACATGTATTGCTTTCATCAATAGCTTTACCAGTGATTGGTGTTTTTTACAGAGCCAAGGTCATGGTCCGTCGCCAACGTACAGAAATGGATCAGCTACATCGTCCATCAGTACAAGCTCCCGATGATCAACTTAGATTACTTCCAGATGAATGGCTTAGGATTAACAATGCTGAGTGAGGAGGACTTCAGGACGCGGTCCCCAGAAGCCGGGGCCACTATATTTGCTCATCTCGACATCTGGCTCAATGGTAAGGACAAATTACTGGCGAATCCATCTACAGGTTCTGGTCGGGGTCGTCACTTTTTGTCACATTGACACCCAAATCCTCGTGAGGCATTACTGACCCAGTAACCTCAATTTCCGCTGGCTCATGGCAACCTGTGGTGTCAAGATCACTTCAGGTTGGCAGTTTCATGATGACAAGTCATGCAAGTACAGCTTCACGATGACAAGTACAGGTATTGAGAGTCTTAGACGGGATCAACAGGTGGTACAGTCAGGTCAATAGCACTTTACAAAACCTGCAGCCTGTTTCACTGGTTTTACCTGGAACATTGCCGCTTCTTGGAACCATGACAGATTATGTAACAATGAGTCATTGGCCGCATTCATGGATTTTCAGTCACACGTGGGTGGATTGGATAATTTGGCTATAACTCTTCATTGATGCAATGCCAAAGAATGAGTCACAACCATTTGGCATTGTTTCGTTGATAGCTGTAGTTCTTATTCAGACTCTGATTAGTCACTTTAACAGGTTGGAATGTCGTCTTCTTTTCAATACAACATCCTAACCCTTGCATGGTTTACAGTATGAGGACTTCGAGATTCGTCCCTGAAACGCCCAGCCTTATCTTGTGATGTTCTTCTTCCAGCTTCCAGTCTTGAAGACCCAAACCAGAACGCCCCCATCCCAAAACCCAACCTAATGTACCTGAACATGGACCAGAGGAAGGTACTCCAGGAGCTGACACCAGCCGAGGCCAAGGTCCCAATCCCAGTGCCAATCTCTGTCCCGTCTCCAGTCTCCAGCCTGGGCAGCATGTCACCTCCAGCCAGAAGCCCTCCCTTAGACTCATCCTACGATTCTGGAAGCTTTGGCTCCATGAGCAGTTGCGGTTCTGATGATGAAGCAGAGACTGGCAGGCCCAGCATCCATTTATGGCAGTTTTTGAAGGAGTTGCTGATGCAGCCGCAGTTCTATGGTAACTGCATCCGATGGCTTGATCGAAAGAATGGTAAGTTGATGAAATTGTCGTCCACACTGCACTGCCATCCTAGTTACTGCACTGCCATCCTAGTTACTGCACTGCCATCCTAGTTACAAGTAATCAGTGATTCTGAGCTTGCTCTCTACGTCGCTTGAACGTCAAGGACCACTGATTACCTCAGTACTGGTGGATGCACACCATCATCATCACATATGAAACGTAAAGTCGCAAATTTTCGACCCCATGGTTGTTTTGTTCCTGCATTGTTCCCTAGAGTGTGTTTCGTAACTGTGGGAGGGCAAATGGTCCGTGTTTCNGTAAACTGGCATGATGGGGAATTACCCTGGGAAGATCCGTGGTCAGCCATTCATTGATAATTCGTCAACGTATCTAAACAACTACATCATGACATTACTCATGTCTTTTCTTCTTTTTCTCTTCCACAGGAGTTTTCAAGATTGAAGACTCAGCCCGCGTGGCCCGCCTCTGGGGCAAACGCAAGAATCGTCCCGCCATGAATTACGACAAACTTAGCCGCTCCATCCGCCAATACTACAAGAAGGGTATCATCAAGAAGACAGAGAACTCAAAACGTCTTGTCTACAGATTCTGTCATCCCTACTTGTTGTAAAGGGACAAGTTACGACGCGACGTATGCGCCATCTAGGAGCGGATAGCGTAACCACGAACAGGAACTGTGTTGATCATTCGACCTTCGATTCTGCATTAAAAATCTGATGAACTGATTATAATTAGGACGTTATTGTTGAAGTAAACAATTGATTGGACTTCAAGGTCACAATATCAGCTGGTCTGGTCCACCAGGATGTTTTTCACGGTCCCTGTTTGTTGTTTGTTCCAAAAATGGCTGCAGATGTCAAGTTCTTGATCAGGTGCTATGGATGGGCATTGATTTCATTATGTTCACGGTTCATTCACCAACTTCACGATTCAAGCTAGGTTTACTGAACTCGTATGTACATTTTGCAAGACCAAAGTGTAGAATCGATCAGCAAACTTAGCCTGAAACCTCTTTTTTTGTATATTTTGTATTGAGTACCCACAGACTGGACAGTATTTTTACTCTGTAGTTAGTATTGTTGCCGACAGAAGCGCTGTGAGTGCATCTCTTGCTTGACCTTGATGGTTTGACCTTGGATGCTGCCAAAATGCGTGGGCCATTTTTTTCTTCTTCTTTCATGATTTTTTTACTGCTGCTTCCTTCTAGTCAATCATAATTTACGGCATTTTGACAAAGTGCCCTTGAAAAGGGATGAGCACAAATTTGAATCCAATACCTTTTGTTTCACGATTCTACTTTCCAAATTCATAACCTGTTTTGCCTTCACCAAAGTATTAAACTGATGACCTGGACTCCTTCTTTACCTAAACGGGTGTGAGATAATTTCTTTGTGATAGTATAAAATTGATGATTGTGGTCAAACGATATGATGATTGTGGTCAGTAATATGAATCAAATGATATCTGCTTTAAAAACTCACGATGAAATTATGTTAAGCTACGTTTAGTATAAATGGTTGTCTATTTCTTGTAGTGGAGACCTTAATGCTTATTCAAAACAGTATATAATTCATATATCAAGTAGAATAGTTTCATTGACATGGTTTTACCGTTCCAGTATGATTTTCGCCGCCCCGGGGATTTTCGTATGTTCCCAAAGGTTTATTGGCTGACTCTGTGACCGATGTTTTGTTATTTTGACCATATCATATTCAATAAGAAAACTTCCTGCCATTATGGAAGAATGATTAAAAACTGCCTGTGGAGTAATAACAGAAGTTCATTTGAAAAAACGAATTTTTGATATTATAACCCAGCCAAAGGGGAAGAAGAGCCAGTATTTCTGTACAGTAACCAGTCATTTATCACAAATACTGAATAACTACCGAGAATGAAGAAAATACATATTTTTGTACCATTTAATGATTAAATCTGTGATTAAACAAAACTTGATTGATTGCAAACAATAAAATTGTATTTAAGAATATTTGAATCAAATGCTTTGCCCATTAAAATAAAAGCACTTGACAATTATTTCGTAATTTTGAGGCATTAGTTTTTAGAAATCCTGTTGTTGGGGTACACCCAGTGAAAATATTCTTAAGCACCCTCGGCATTAAATATTATGTTCTTTCGGCATAGTATTGCATCGTTTTCTTTCTAGATTCATCATTCCAATGTCTGTACATTTCGCTGTCATGTCACAACTTTGTTTTTATCAGAAAGTTTAAATCCAATTAGGAAGTTTTAAGAAGTAATAAGGTATTGTTGAATCACTGTGTCTATGCATTATGTGTTTTAGTATTAGAATCTATTCTCAAGAAAACTTCATCTAATTGACTTAGAAGAGAAGAAAGTTCCTGACGACTTGTTATTGGTTAAGAATCCAAAATGATCATATTATGTCCCGATAGTTGCTTCTAGGCCTATCTTCGAACTTATGTTTTCCCGGTGCTTATTGTAGTTTTGATATTGTTGATGTACTGAAATGGAGTGAAGAATGTTGGGTCAAGTTTGTCACGTTGAGTTGGCCTGATCCTAGGATTAATGGTATCCGGAGATTACTACATCTCCCCTTGACGAGAAGAGCAAGACCGATGGTCCACCGTTTACAATATTACTTTCACAAACAGTTTGTCTACAAAACATGGGGTCTTCTAGATCAGAGAGGAGTCAGATACGTGAAGGCAGTGGTGATATGTTCGGAATATAAACAGTGATATCTGCGTCAATACTGATGATTGTGGTATATGAACACTCTGCAATAAGATTATCTGATGATTGTGGTGCAATAAGTGATTATTACATACGTAATATTGTTTCTCTCATCATTGCCTTACCTATCTGGCTTCTCTTCGCCGTAAGACCAAGATGGTTTCTCAACGAGGATGGTATTCTACCTTACGGGAATCCTGTCCAACTTTTTACCCGGTCGCGGTAGACAATGAGTTTTTCACACGTGGGTTTTTTTTCGCTTGGGGTAATCTATTATCTATTTCTGCTCATCAAATCTTTGGGAAGATTCTAACACTTCTGGAGATAAACTTCACTTTCTTTCACTTTTTAAAAAAACTGTGAGATTATTATCTCTGACTGTGTTTGAATACCTGGCTGACACCTCCAAGCCTTTGTTCCAAAAGCGGATATAAAGAATTGGTCCACTCCATTGTTGACTTGGGTCATTAAGGTGCTTTCTTGAATATTATTTTACATCCTTGTTGGGTACGTTATGAAGATTGTGTCTGCATTAAAAATCTGATGATGAAATCACTTTCAATGACCCAGTACCCAGTAAAGTCCTGATTTGACAAAAGAATGTTGATGAGTACAGTTTAATTGCCTGAATTCACAGCGATGTTAAGAATCTGAGGATGGAACATCTGGTTGGGATTTGTAGTCAGGATTGGTCGATGCATTATGCAGGCATTTGCAAGAAAACTTTGTAAATTTCATGACAGTTTTTGGAATGGATTCAGAAGTGGTCACCCATTTTGCCGCTGTCTGGTTTGACATCCTGGTCTGTTGTCATTGATAGATTTCCCTGTCTGGGGTATTGACCAGTGACCTGTCTCAGTGTGGCAGGCCAGGGTCGGGAGTTTGTTTTGTATAACTGCATTCGTCTTGTCCAAAATATAATCAAGTCTGATGTCAAGGTTGAAATAAGTAAATCTTCCTGAAGGAAAACATGTCTGATCCAATTATTGTAACTTATTGCGACTTTGACATTAGATGTAAAGTTTCGGCTGCTCACCCACAAGAAGCCGAAGTTAACAAGGCCAATAGTGCTGTTATCATGTTTTCAATTCATAAACAGGCAATAATTGTTGAGATTATTAAAGACTAATTGCTTTTGGCAGCAAAACCAAATTTGTGTACATAGAGACCCACTGCGTATTGTAAATAGCACTGTACGATAGAATAGGCTACTGCTATTTTGTACGATGTTCGTACGTTTTGTATGCATCGATAAATAAAAGTATTTTTATATAAGATAATGAAATGTAAAAAAAAAGATAGTTGTTGAATTCAATGCGATGTTTCCAAGGTTCCCCAAGACTTGTGCCCTTGATATGATGGATAGGATCTTGTGAACCATACAGGTGTATCTTTCTTTTAGATTCTTTTAGAGGTGTATCTATGTTACACACTGACTGTCGTGTTTTCAAATTCTGCTTGTATCCCATTGTTCATCAAAGGACGTAAGTTTCTCTTTTCTCCTAAAGAATGGTGAAACAACATTCATTGTCTTGCCGTCAGTTTCGCCGACAATCACCGCCACACCTGTCAACGTTTTGGGATAGAACACGGATTGTGGTCGAGATGAAAACTAGGAAGCACATGCTGCTACCAGAGCTCCTTCCAGTCATATTTATAGAGTTCACTTACACCTATTGGTGCTAATTTTGGCAATTTAGTTCTGATATCCTTCAGTTCTTCCAAGAGCCAAGGTTATTTTCAGTCAAAGACTCGTATATACAATGTAATAGTACATTCCCTGGCCTACATACTTCAACCAAGCCCCAAGATGTGCGAACTCTCTGACCGCGTGGGTGAGGTTTTCAAATGTAAAACAACCCTTGACGCTTCTCGGAAGGTACCGATTCATGATCTATAAAAAGACCAGAGCATAATGACATAATGATGAAAAAAGGGTAAATGGGTGAGTGTCCAAATGGTAACTGTTATCCAGAATAACTAATAGTCGATCGTTCAATTCATAAATTGTTTGAATGCTGTTTTTATCTTGTGGTTTTTCGACGAAAACGATGAGTGTACCCTAACAGCACAGGAAACCGGTGACAGGTTACACATTCCGAACAAAAACGTTCTCCCACCAGGCAGGTTCGCTGGCCAAGTACTGTGCCAACTATCATCTGTGGCCTTGTGTATAGATTGTATTAGAGTACAAGTGCCCGGCTAAAAACGTGAAAAACAATTCTTTGAAATCACCTCGTGACTAAAACGATTCTTAGAAGTAACATTGCGGCGGCATTCAATCGAATGGAGTCAATGCACACGCGCGTCCAGGTGTTGCGGTGCCGCGGGAAACGCTTGAAACTCCCGCCCTTGCTACCTGGCGCAGCGCCACGGGAGTAGAGGCGGCAGAGACAGGAACCAGCCTATTGAACTGATAGACTGGTCGCTTGGCCTCCTTAGCCCTCCCTATTTGGAGCGTTACAATTTGTATACCAATGGTATAATTTGTATACCAATGACCTTTATATCGTTACTACTCCACTATGCATGCTTCCTTTGTCTATTTTTTCCACCTTCTTCCACCTTCCACCTTCCACCTTTCCACCTTTTTCCACCTTCCTCCATTCTATTTGCACTCAGTTTATTGTATTTCTCACACCGATGTAACTTGCTTATAAGGTGACAATAAACTATATTTGAATTTGAATTTGAATTTGAATTTGAATGCTATGTAGTCCCAACCTGAACAACAGGGCACAAGCCTCCAAAAAACCTGGTGACGTTGCGTCGGTTTGTGACCCTGACGAACAACAGTCAAATCCGCCATTTTGCGTAGGGGTATGTGATGCGTCGCGCCTCACAGCGCCGGTGTGGAAGAACTACTTCCGCGGTAAAAGTAGTTCTGAAGAAATGACATTTCTCTGATAAATATTTGCTACTTTTATTGTATTTTATGATGATTTCAGATGAAATAAATATATTTAAGTCAATTTATTCGCATGTTTTCATCAGAAAACCCATAATAGCATATTTTATTGTTTTGGGAATCTGGCAAACGCACAGTTGACGCACAGCATCAGAACAGCGAAATGCATGTCAGTGCACTGTACATTCTGTACTGTATGGCATAATGGCGGGAAC